>DWNE01001668.1:0-21158 GCA_018249875.1 Cecropterus toxeus | reverse complement strand
GTTCTCATAAAAAAAGAGTTCTCAAAGGTGTGTGAAGTCTACCAATTCGCACTTGGCCAGCGCGGTGGACTATGGCTCAAAACTCTCTCACTCTGAGAGAAGACCCGTGCCCAGCAGTGGGACAATAATGGGTTGACGAGAAACTAATATCCAAGTACATAGTGTGAGCACTTTATATGTTAGAGGAGCTATTCCAATTATTTTACAACTAAACAAGTAATAATTTTAAATAAAGGCGTATTAAGAACTCTACGAAACAGCTCTAGTTTAAAGCTAGTCTAAAGCCATCAATTCAGAATATCTCTATGGCCAAAACTGATTTAGCGATGTTGCAGCCACAGAAACATCACAAAGACTAGCTAAACTCTTATAACATAAAGAACACATATTTCAGATCAAATAGCAGATGTTATCTAAAATATCTCTAAACATTAGCGAAGCAGGGACAACAGGAATGCGGCCATTACGGCGATGTCCCGGACGCAACAAATCATACGGCACCCCAATAAAGACGAACATCGACAAATTGACAACGATTGCTTGTCGAATACTACTGGATTGGTCTTATCGATTGGAATCTATTGGGTCCTAGTGAGTTATATATTGTCCCAGATCCGTATAGACGACTTACAGCAAGCAGCTGCTAACTGCGATGACTTGGATACAGAATTATCATAAATTACTTAGAACTTTCTGTCAATCAATATGAATTATATTATCTCAATTCACGACTCATTACGATTGATTTGATTTGTAAGTCCATTATTGTCCTACTGCTCGGTACAGGTCTGCTCCTCGGAAGAGAGAATTCTAGGCCGTAGTTTATCATGGCCAAGTGCTAATAGGAAGATTTCACACACGTTTGAAAACCTTTTTTTTTTAGAGAACTCTCAAGTTTCCACACGATGTCTTCCTTCACTGTAAAGCAGTAATAATTTATTTTGTAAAAGTCAAACCGTCTTAGAAAAAAATGTTACATGCCTGAAATTCGAACCTTAGATTAATAAAGCGAGTTACCAACATTAGGCCATCACTGCTAACGATCAGAAAAAAATATGGTATTTCGTACACATGTTGTAGTGCGTAACGTAGTAAAAATACGTCAAACAAGCGAGTATCAAGTACATATGCAGTTTAGTGGCGAGCCGGATTACCTGAACGAGTCAGCGCGCCACGAGAACTGTTACTTTGATGTTGCAGTAGGGGTGAGTGATGGCATTGTCGATAACGATAACGCGAAGCTTGACAATGAGGATGCTATAAGGGAGGTAACATATAAGATGTATCGATTAGCAGGTTGATTACAATGTATCGATACCCGGATAAATTTTGTCTACTTTGTTAGATTTAAATTTATCTGAATGGAGTGGTAATCAAACCTTTCGATGTATAATTATTTATTTCCTTTTTATTATTTTTTAATTATCTGTAATTTATCAAAGTATTAAAATATGGATTAACTATTTAATTCATTCATTGTTCAATGTAATCATTGATTGATTGAAATTTTGCGATTTTTTTACATTGATAATAACCCAGTAACAGCGTAAATTCCTTTTCATTCGTGTTTTTCGCATTCCATCGATGCATAGCATCACTAACGACTTGTGTTGGAAAGCCCTTACCCCAGATGCGGAACTGTACTTGAGGCCCTCAACGGCGCTCCAGACACCGCCTGCCGCCGTGACTCCTTACAACCTTAGGCAGTTCTCCTTATCCTGGCCACTTCCGCGAAACGGCTCCAAAATCCAATAGATGTTGATCCTACCCGCAGAAGGATCGTCATAACCTGGATGTCTCCACAAATCGTTTATAATTCCAATAAAGTTAGAACTTTTATGTAATCACACTCATTCCCTACTTTATTCTTTACCTCGGTCATTAAAGTTGAAATCCTTAAGTAGTTAATCGTCCTTCAACTTTTCTCTTCTTGAATTTTTGGTGTATTTTGTTTAACTAAATGTATTATTTCATTAAACGATTATGTAAGACATTTAATTGACATTAGCTTGAATTAAAAGTGTAAGAAAATAATGACTATGCCATATTTGACAAATTTATGCAACGCCAATTTTCATATTATTGCTCATTATTGCTTTTCAAAAATTGTGGTTCGGGTTCTAAAAGTGCGGTGGTGTAATATGTAAATCGCAATGTACGTTCATTTTATATATGTTTCATTCCACTAAAGTCTCCTAACTCCTGAAGAGATATTACAAATAGTAAAAAAGTTCCGTCATTACTTTTCGCTACATTTTTGCCTTAAAGTTCGTGCGTCGTAAAAAAACATTTATTCCATCGCACCGCAGCACTTAGCGGAGTTCTAAGACTTCTCGAGGATCTCGTAGAAAGAAGTGGGAAAGGGCTTGCTCCTGCCTCATTGTTGCCTTTATTCCTTACCTCATCACTCGCCATGCATTCTTGCACACTTTTGTTTTTATTTTATGTCGCAAATCCTAACATAGTAACACAATGCATCAGAAAAAATGTAAGGAAAGGTTGTGTGTTGTCATGGCGCGCTGCCAAGACCGTGAAATATTTTAGGCCTTATCTTAATTTTTAATCAAACAGTATTTAGCTTTTGTATGTCATGAATGTGATTTCTTTTTTGCACATTTGTGATACAAATGTTTCTTCATGATTAAACTATTTAAAACTACACTTTTAGAGTATAGGTATTAACAATGCCGGGCGTAAACCTTTAAAAGGAAAAATAATCACAAATAATCATAATTTACTCACCCGTTTGTTGTCTCGGAACTTCAACCAGCCGCTAATAACACTGTTATCCAAATCACAAGCTTCTTCTTCCTCTCCATCTGCCCGTCTCATTGGCAAGGGAGACCCTCCAGGGCTGTCTACTTCCCTCCTTCGCATAACCGGAGTACATTGTTGAGAAAGTCTCCCTTCGTTCACCGCGTCACTCCTCCTACCAAGCACAGGAGTAGCATGAGCTGAAACTCCTCCCAAAAGGCCGCGTCTCGCCAGAAATGGACTTTCCCAAACTGGTCTTTTGGAAGTCTTGCATTCTGAATGGACACATAACGCGTCGAAGTTAGCCAGTTCTACTGAGACCCTCGTCTGAAGACCGCTTGGGTGTGTGGTAAGGATTGTCTGCTTAGCAATGCTGCAGCCATGACGATGCAGTTCGTCGCGTCTCTCCATCTTGTAATACCATTAACTGGTTACGTGTTCTTTCGTCTCCATGTGTCGTCTTCTTCTACACTCATCTGAAACAAATTTAAAAATATTTTCTTAAATAAAACCCGATTTTATTATTCGTAAAGTCTTAAATATGAAAGTGGAGCAGAAACTAAATTGTTGAATACTTTAAGTTAATCTATCGGATTATTCACAAAGTTGTAATCCAATCTAGAACTTTGGTCCCTAAACGAAAGTGTTTTATTTTAGTTCAACATTTATTTTGTGAACGATAAGTTAGCCTTGTTTGAATTGAGAATGAAAATCGTCTTTATCTGGTATTCTATTTTGTACTTAATTAAATTTAAGGCGTTAGAACCCTGTAGTTCCTCTCCGAAGGCACCTTTGCCGAATTTGTGCCTCATAGCAGCAGTGTGGTGATCTGGTCTAAAGGGCATGATAAGAGAAATATTAGTATGTTTCTCGCCGAGGCGTACCAACTTAGTCTGTTTCTGTTGCTTAGCTTAGGTAGGAGTCTGATCTTATCTGGTGTTGGTTATAGATGTCCATGAATAACAGTGGCCACTTTCAGTTTTCAGGACTGAATGCTTGTTTTCTATTATTTAATAGAATGTCTTAAATTGCTAAGTATCAGCCATGTAACTACATGCAGTTATATGACTGATACTTAGCAATTGAAAAATCTATAACATCATTTAAGTGGCAATACATTCAAAACTTGGAAAATCAATTTTCTCGTCTACATTCCTCATAAATAAATCCAATACACTGGATCTCCAATATCCCGACCACAACTGAGTAAGGCTTCGAAATAATTTAATTAACTGGAACAGAGCCATTTTATCTGCAATTAGAAGCTGAAAGACTCTACAGCAGTAGAGTCCGGATTCTCTTTCAGTAGAGAGGGTCGAGGGTACTAAATTGGCTGTTTTGTTCGGAATGGTTTAAATAGTACTCGTAATATTCAGTTCATAAATTGCGGGTCATTCGTTATGGCACTAGTGGCCGTCAAGGTTGTTTCTACTCGTTGCGGCTTGTCGTTATGATTTGTCGATACGTCGTATCGCTACAACGTGTCGTTGCTACTTTTTCTTACGACCTATTGTGTCAACTAAATGTTGCACCTTTCCTTCCTTTCTAACAATTTATTTTTTATGAGACATTTATAAGCAGTTACTCAGTTCTACAAAGTACAGTGAAATACTGTAGAACTAATAAAATTAAGCTTGAAAAAGTGAAATTGAAAATCAAAACCCTGAATCAGAACTTTTAGAAAGTATTCAATGAACCCTCAAAAATTTCATACCTTTGTACCATTCATCAGATCAGAAAAGTAGTTCTTAAGATTGTATATATACAAAACCGAAATAGAGAAAGCTAAAATGGATCAAGTAGAAATAGAAAGTGCAGAAATAGAAGGGATAAAAAAGACAAGGTTAATAATGACAATATTCCAGTATGTGAATAAGTGCGATAAGCAATCACCGTGGACGCGGCGAATAGTATTAAGAAATGAAAACCGCAATAAACGCGTGTCGCTAACAGAAGCCGCAGTCGCAAGCCGCATTACTCAGCTCCCATTAAGAGTCCTTGCTTAATCTTTGAAATGTTCGATGGAGTAATTATACAGCGAAATACTTTCTCTAATGAAGTTAAGAAGTCGCCGGAACAAGGCACGGGGGCGGCCATTCAAAGCGCTATTTGAGTATTGCGAGCTGGGAAAGGAACTTAAAGGACAAGAAATGTTATACGGATGCCTTATTGAATAAGTAATTAAATAAATTTTTGGTAAGTACGAATTTTGTAGAATTTAGAATTCAACTGCGGCGATACAACGCTACGTATTTTTTCAACTTTAAAGAACTTTTTATACCGTTTTATTTTGACTAAAAGGGCGATGATTAAAATGTGCGTCCTAATTTAGTCCTCAGATATAAAGCAACGAACACATTAGCGACCGCCCCCAACGGTTGTTGACATAAACTATAGCTCATATGTTAGCTCATTGTCGCTCCAGTGTTAACGACCTAACTCATCCGACTTCGAATTCTAGTCAAATAGTAATAATTTTCAATGATATAAATAGATTAATAGTACATTCACCCTGTCCCAATCGACTAAGAGCCAAACAAACAAAAGATAAATGACTTAAAGAAAATGAAAACCACACTACCATTAGCATGTTTTATTCATATGTAAATAATGAGGCATCAAAGCAAAGCAAACAACTTGTAAGCTCACGATAAACATTTGAAACGCGGTAACTGTCAAAGTGAATGGTAATAAGTGGGTAATGACAACGATTACTGTCATGGTTGCGACATCAGTCAAATTCACGTAAATATTATTTGATAGCTTCCACCGTACATTCACGTTTGGTTTTATGGTTTTTACAGAACCCCAGCTATTAACAAGGTATTTTTATGAAGTATTAGCAAACGAGTACGCTGCTTATCTGATAAATAGTGAGTACTATCGCTAGTGGATATGCGTTAACAATTCTGAATACGACAAGTCTGGTCAAAAGTTACCGCTTACGTTTCTGCCCTTAGACTAAGTCTTAATGTCTGATACATTCTACATTGTACCATGCCCTTTCACAACAGCACTTACCATGTAGGTGAGATAAAGACAGAAATGCTTTCTAAGCTGTCTTAACGTGACTGAATAATAAATACTTGCCCGACCCAGAATTACGCTCGAAACCGTCTAAATAACTGACCAAACTGAGTAATATGTCTATACTATCTTGTCATTTATAAAAAAACTCACAGAAATAAAGATAAGATATAAAGATAAATATGAAATCAATTCGATGCTATTAAGGTATCCTGAATGAGCCGTGAGCTTCCATTCGCTACCAATCCACAGTCTCGTATGTAAACTAGCCATTAGCGAGTGGCATGAATAATGTATGGTATAATGCGGCGGTTGTGTGATTTGACTGTTTGTCCGAGACGCACCGTGATGAGCCAATTAGCCCAGAAGGTGAATTGTGATGAGGGATTGGTTGGACGTAATATGACTTTATAGCTCACGATTTCATGCGTAGTGTGCATACGCCTCACAGAATTTCATTTTCAGATGGAACCATTATACGTCATGAATTGTACACATCATCCAATCGTACATACGTTATAAGGAGGCTAGTAGAAAACTTAGATATCTTACGTAGGCGACCAAAAATTCAAACTAAAAGACCGGTTGTTCTACAAGATTATCTACCTTCTGCCACTACCAGATCTTCTTACAAGATAATCTTTGTATATCTTATCTCGTCTTTGCTACTAGAAGGAGGGGGGAGCTCATATAATAATATGGTGGAGAAAACATTTCATTGAATACTTCACGAAATCAAAATTGGTGCAGAAATAAGACGATTATGTATTCTGATAGAAAGTAGCCTGTTATTGAAAATACTAATACTTCATTTAAATAAAATTATTAATTGATTACTTAAATTTTATTGATAGACATATTATGCTTAAGTGGCAATTTACGAGAGTGGAGGAACGTAAAAGTCACATTATATAACATCAAACTATAAGATTTTTTTTGTTACTTACTGCTCTACAGAGCTAAGTAACGACAGGTGTTGTTAAAAATGGGTTGGCGACCGCTAGTACCAAAATTTACTGAGCAGTCTAAATAAAAATGGATGTCTAAATTGATTAGTAAGATAACTGACGCCTGAGCTGAGCCAACGGAGCCACGACTCATCCGAAACGCTCTGCATAAAACTGCTGATCCGTATTTGATGTCAATTTATACATACTCCATCATCATGTATACTAAATTAAATACAACGGAACTGAATCAACATAATACCCATCCAATCAGACTGCTGTATCGGCAACGGTGCAATCAAAAACTTTACAACATAAAATATTTTACAAGCCGATACAAATTCAGTGTTAAAGCCGAATTACCAGCAAAGCGATCGGATTACACAGCAATCTACTTTGGCTGTGAATATTCGGTTTATCGCACGCTGTGTGCTCTCACGGACTCTTTACTTTGGGAGATTACCACACTTAAATCTACGGGTATGCTTATAAGTGAAAAATGCTAACCAATAAATGGTGTAATCAGGTGTAATGTACAATTATGCTTTCAGTAATTCAGTCTTAAACCACTGTTATTTTTCGAAATAAAATAAATTAAAAATTAAAATACGGTTGTTGCATTAGTAAACTAGGAATAATCAGCTGCAAAATGGCTAAACTCTTATAAAATATGTTAATAATTAAAATTGCTTTAAATACACATAACCTCAAAATTTAAAAAAAAGTTACATTGTTTGCAAGTAATATAACGCCAATTACAGGTTTTATAAAAAAAGTAACTCTATTGACCATTTTATTTCAATATTTTTACAGTATTTCCATTAAAGTTATATTGAGATGAAAACAAAATATAATTAATTGTTGTTGCTTACCGGATTTTTATTTTCCAAAAGTACACATTTTGCTGAACTACATAATAAAATTTAGGTTCATAATAAGCTTAGGTTTAAGTGTATAGTAAACTGTGAATTTTCAATTAGTTTATCACGAACAGCTTTTTACTCATATAATGTTAATAAAATATACCTCTATATAAATAGTGTCTGTGTATTTATGCTAACATACAATATCGGCCTTAAAGTATTACAGAAGCAATCAATATTCTTGTACCCACTGTTCACTTGCTGTCAATCAGATTACACCGCAGTCCACTTTGAGCTATGTCTTTTCAGTTCATCGCACACTACACGCGATTTGGCTAAATTATAATATATACATATCTTTCGTTTCCGCGATACAACACTATTGCACATACATGTGAATAAAAAAAACTTTAAAAGCTTATTAAGGTTATAAGTTGATATATATTAAAATGTTGCAGAAGCAATTAAAACGCTTGTACCTACATTATACGAGTACATCAGATTACACTGCAGTCCACTTCGCGCTGCGAATTTTCAATTCATCGTATACTGATACGCGTTTTGCTTATTATAATATAGATCTTATGATTCCGACCTACAACACTACTGCACAATGTACACTACTAATCAATGATATTCTATCTTAAAGTATTACAAAAGCAATCAATATTCTTGTACCCACAGTACACACGCTGTCAATCAGATTACACTGCAGCCCACTTCGGGCTGTGAATTTTCAGTTCATCGCTCAGCTTGCTGTTTGCCCGAGCGAACTCACTCGGCCGCTCGTTGATTTCACTAATTGAAAACTCCAGTAAATAATGTAGAACGTTAAAACGAGACTTTCGTGGCAAATTGTCATATTATCATTTTCAGAGTCAATAGCGCTAGGGAAGTGGGAAATTAAATAGTTATAGAACAAAGAGCGTACTGAAAGTGTCATTCCGTTAATAGTTGCGTTTTTGTTTGAACTTTGAATTACTTAACGTAATTTGTATCTAAAATATTGGAGATGATAAAATATTTCACAGGGAATGTAAGCTGACTTGTGTTGTATCTATCGAGCCCATTTCTGCCTTATGACATTCTTAGAGTGTATTTATTTCATTTGTCAAGCATGAGTACGGGTGTAAGTTAGGGCAAAAGTTTGAAGTAACAGTAAACTTTTGAAATGGATACTATGGATTCATTTGTCGTTCAATTCTTTGTTAATTTGAACATCAGATAAAATATGAGGGTTTTAGATGTATTCACAATTTTTTTATATACTCGTACCTATTTTTAATCCTTTTCAATGTATTTCTATGTAATGTAAGTTAAAAAAAATAATTATTTAGCAACGATTTACAATATTTCAAGAAATATCACATACGATATATTCAACCACACGCAATAATACAATAATATTAGGTATATTACGAATTATTTCACAAGCATTCCGGCCCGGAGCTTCTAGGAAACTATTCGCAGACAGTCAAAGTTTCAACCACGGAACGTTTAAGACAGACTGGAGCCAACGAAATACATAATGTACTTACACCAATTAAACTTGTATAAGCGCCGAACCTAGCTTTACAGGCTTAAAATTTTGAGACATTGTTAAAGTTTACTTCCGAGCATTGCGGCTTGCGGCTTGCGGCTGCGGCTACGATTTACGGCTCCGACTTCGGCTTTTTGTTTGCGACTGCGACGCTTGATCCTAAATATTCAAGGTGCAATCCATGCGACGATTCACAACATAATCACACAACATTGCAAATAATTTAGTCTATAATAAAAATAAATATATAATAACTGTGAGCGTAAAATATATATATTTCCATTTGTTGCCTATCAACTTAAAAGCTATCTATATAGTTCTTGACTATTTCATCTTAGAATATTTTATTTAATAATAAATTTAAAATTGAATAATAATTTTATAGTTAAACGATTTTACAGAGGCAAATTTTAATACACGATCTTAAAGGGGGTTAGAGGCTTAGCGAACAATCATCCTAATATTACAGTGATACCAATAGAAATTTCAGCCGTAATAGACGCACGACCAAGCCGCATCCGTCACCACATCTCCAGTGTAAACGAGCGTCGCTATAAGTGTCCAATAGAAACCACTAACTAAAGTTATAATGGCACTTGTTGTCTTGTTCAAATTGTTAGCGCATAATGCACTTACAGTTGCACAACTAACGGAACTAAACGTCCAAGCTTTTTTTAATTTTTAATTTTAACTAACTTCGACGCGTCTTTATGAAGTTTGTAACATCAGTGCATCAAAAAGGAAAAGTAAAAAAAAAGTTACTAGGGATGGACAGTTTACTTTCGTTAAATCGAAGTCGTTAATATAATAATAGGTGTTTGGTTCATGTGATGTCTCCTGGTTTTAGACCAGGACGCATCACATGAAGAAGTAGTAAAAGTAAAAAACTAAATTCACATTACTCATTAAAATAACTTAACAATTAAAACCATTCCTACGTCTACAATATTATTATTATTTCATTATTTAAATCCCTAACAAACGTGAATTATAACATCGAAGTCATTATCTTAAAAGAGTTGAAACAGGTGCATAGATTTTCATTAAACACGACTTGAAATTACAGTTACGAAATCAAATTTCCAATCAAAAACCGCATTTAAATTTAAAAGCTGCAATGGCATACATAACGTTCGAATTTATAAACTACACCATAAAAGTATAGAAAAAGATACAGACGAGGCTTTGAGTGGTTTTGATCTTATATAACGTTAATCAATTGTATTAATTCCCATATTTGCTACGGAAACATTAGTTTCAGTTCGCCGGAACTCTCGGAAACCGCTTGATCATATTTGTGATGATTGAATTATTTATAGCAACTTCGCCTGAAGTCTTCGGAAATCTTCGATATTTCCTCTGAGAAAGAACAGTTGCCACAAATATTCCACTGTAGATCTGATCTTAATATAATATTACTTGCTAGTCAGCATAATCTTTCAGTTGAATAGGTATTCTGTTGGTTATTTGTTGTCGGGAACTTAGGTTACACCGTAATCTAATAAGCGGATCAAGTATGCGTTGATAGAATTCACACACCTTGAAGAACTTATTTTTACAGAACTCCCTATAACAGGTACAACATACCTGTTATACCAGGTACATGCCTACACAGGCATCCTTACAATCTCCACCTCCTCCAATGCAAGTGATAATCAATTCCAATACACATATTTTCGAAAAACCAAACCATTCAAACAACTCGGCTCAACTGTTCTCATTGCTACGTTACTTCCAAAAACACTAGAAAAACAGATTAATTTGACCCACAATCGAAGCTAACTACCGCATTATTCGAGGTCGTAAACTCCACAATCTCGACACATAGTACGAGTTCTAGTCGAGAAGAAAGATTTATTCTTTTTATCTTTTCAATTATCTCTCTGTCTGATTGGACGAATGTGTAGCGAGGATACGGAAGAAACCTAAAAAGTTTCTCGTATTATTGTTTTCAGTTAACCTAAAGTTGTTTAGAGCAGAGGTCGTGACCATTATCCAGACATCAATCCTGTTTTATAGCAACAATGTGTGGCAATGTTACGATCTAATTAGGAGAGAAATATATGTAAAGCATAGCAACTTTAGTCTTCACGGATAGTAATGCACCTTTAAAATTCACTTACAAATTATACTTGATCAACTTTAAATTAAACATATATATATATTATATACAAGATATTCTCTTCATCGTCTTATGAATCAAATAATAACATTTTTCTCGATATTGGAAATAACCGTATTTCTTTATTCTTAGGTCTGAATTGGTAGCAAATTAGCTTTATACTTTCTGTATTTCTGGAAAAATGGGAAATGGAACGAAATATATATATTTTTATGGCCTACTTACCAACTTTCACTTGTTACCCATATTGTCATGACAATAAAAAATCGACCAATCTACTATTTACATGCACCTGTTTTACGTCTTACATCAGTCTTCAAACTCGAACGATTCTAATGATATGTCCTATGTCGCAATCCGTCGAGCCATGTATGTTGTAGCGCGTGCCAAAGAAATTGACAAATAAACATACATACGTATATACGCTTGAAAAACATTTAAATATTTCTGACCAGTTATCTAATAGTTTTAAATATACCACACGCTTGAAATAACGTCATATTATATTTACCATAACTATGTTAATTCAAAATAACAATGAGGCAGAGACCTCAAAAGACAAACACAAAGCATCGAGGAAAACGATTAATTGTAATAATTCAATAGTGAATTCAATAATCCAACAACTAACAACAATCGGGAACCCAATTGGCCATACAATTGCCAAATAACCGATAAACCGGCAAAAACTGGATGTGTCCAGCAAATGAAGCGGACAATTGCATATTGGTTTAGGACGGCCGCTATCAATCTGCGAGATCCTTGCTTATCCGACCAGATTGTGTACGAGTGTTATTGTGTACTGTTGTTGACATGATATGTACTGCACATGTCTATCATTGGCTACAAATTTGTAATTTATAAACCCAAACCTAATCACACAGATTAATTTTCAAGGTGATAGATTGTATTTAATTCGATAGAGGAGGTACCACCGCCGAAATGATTTTTGCGTTTCGCTGGAAAAGTGTGGTTGCCGGCTCACTTTAATATGGAGTGACCATCTTATACCTCGGGAGTAGCAACGCACCTGTGATTGATTTTAGATAGAAGGTAGATTGACTACTTACCATCAGGAAGAATGCAAATGAGCATATTTGCCACTCCAATCTTATAAAAACAACATACTGTTCTAGTTGTCTTATCTTATAAAAAAAAATATACTATATGGTTGACTTGCGTACTTCGAATGAAATACTCAATTTGTATATGATCAAAGTACTTGACATAGTCAAAGAGTTTGAACTTCAAATAACTTATTTAATGGTATTACAGCAGACATAACCAATTATTGTTTGAATTCTGTATCTAGTTAGAACTTTCCGTTTGATCATTTTGTCTATCGAATAATTTATCAAAAACAATATTAGATTTGTTAATATATAGCATAAATAAATTGAATTAATATGTACGGTCTGTTTTTATCCAGGGGTTAAAATCTATCTGGGATAGACTATGGTTAAATAATGTAAAAAGTCCGAGCTATTTCCTTCTCCTGATCGGGAAGTTAAAGGATTTAGAAGGAGGAGGTGGAAAGCTGAAGAGAGCTGTGGCACGTAGAACAATGTAAATACTAAAATGGAATATCCGATGAGATGAAGCAACGATCGTGTTGGTTTAGGACAACGGTCAAACCATTCGCTAGTTGCTGCTTGAAGCGAACATCGCATCACGAAAGTATGAGAAATATTAATTTATCAAATTTCAAAAATATATCGTTTTTTATGTTCCTTATTTTGGATACAGAATGTTTTGATGAAGTTTAAACATCCGGCCAATAGTTGAGAATCTATTTTTATAGATGTTAGAACCAGTGTGGTTCGACCACCGATAGGTTCGGTCACACTTGTTGAAGCAGTTCTTGTGTTTCGGTGGAATGTTGTGTTGGCCAGCTCACTTATACATGAGGCCACTTTCTTAGTTCTTGGGAATAACAATGCAAGTGTGATCGACTTCAGGTGAGACTCCTATTCTATAATATATGAAGTTGCTTACAGTTGCTCATAGGCGGCAGTAACCACTTATCATAAATTTTAATCTGACAAATAAATAAAAATCAATGAATTTATTACTAATGCTAAAAACTTCCATAAATTTAATAGTATAAATAAGTGCTAGTTGTGGTTGAAAAGCATTTTTAGAAGTTAAAACAAAAGTTTACGACAAATCATTGACCTATCAAATACAAAACAGTTGTCAACAGTACCTAAACAAAAACCGGACGCAAGTCGATAAACAGCTGACAATTATCCTTAATTAAAAACCAATTGGCGTTACGAATTGCCACCAATAACCGACAAGCCGACTAAACGTTGAAATGAGGCGAACAATCGCGTATTGGTTTAGGACGGAGCGATGAAATCGTGCGAGACGCTTCTTGTTCATCAGAGCGAATATCGCGTCGAATGTTTGGTACAATGTCTTTATCGATGTTTACGATTGGATTTGTACGAATTCGAATTTCCCCAAACAATACATCTTTGTTAGCACAAATATTGTTATCTTTTACTTTGGGGCTTTAGGGGAGTAACTGATGAGGTATAAGATCTTTATAAAAAATATTCTTGCTGGTCTGAACACTCGGAATATTCATAATCACATTTTAACTAAATTTTCTTGTTATTTATCAAACGTATCATGGGCAGTTATAGTTAACAAATGATCGTCATCTGAATCAATACTTTTACTTAAAATATATTGGATGAAGTTTAGACAACTAATTGTGTAGACTACAAATGGCCTCTATTTAAGACAATACAACAATCGGCAGAAGTTAATTGCTTTCAACGGTAAGAATATTGTTCTTCTGGAATAAAAATGAAAAACATTTTAACGATAAAATTAAAGTGAACAATGTTACGAAGCTATTTAATTGTTCAATAATAGGAACAAAAACTAATACAACCAAGACGGAAGAAAGTCTTTAACTTTTTTTAATAGTCAGAGAGCAGTGTTGAATTCAGTAGTTCCAGACGAATTTAACGAAATTGTTAAATATCTTGTTCATCCGTAAGAAGCATACGATGAAAGATACAAAGAGATACTTAAAAAAGTCTTCTTTAAATAAAGAAGATTTAAATGAATGTTTTTATTTTTGCAGTGTTGTTCGATCGGGGAGATACCAACGCCACAACTATTTCAAGCATGAAGCATTTTTTGCGTTGGAAGGATGTGGTTGCCGGCTCGCTTATTTATGAGTCTCAGTCCTCAGTCCTCGGGAATAGCAACGCACCTGTGATCGACTTCAGATAGAACTCCTGTTCTATATGAAGTTGATTACAGAAGTCCATGAGCAGCAGTGGGCACTTACGATCAGGTACACTGCACTCTGGTTTGCTACTTCAATGTGATGAAAAAAGGTTATTAAAAAATAATATACCTCATGTTGTGGATAGAAAATGTCACAAACACCTAGGATCAGTATGGGAATGTAAAATCATTTTAGGTTTCTTACTGATCTATAGTTGGATCCAAGTCCCTCTGTAAGTCAGAAATAATTCTCACCCTACCTCATATCAAAGTCTACTAATCAAACGACATGTTTTTTATTTTATTTTTGCATCACTCCATCGCATTCAGCTGACAGTGTGACTGATGTATAAGCCGCAACGATACGTTCACAGCCGTCCAATTCCGCCTACTATTTCTTCAACTGTTGAGCTTAGTTAAACAGGACTGTATAAGTAGGAAGCAGTTTAAAATTAACTTTCTTGGTTAACTTTGGCCCGAGGTCGGAACTCGATCTCAAACTTGCTAACTGAAGTGTATACGGCTGTTAAGGTTTAACACACGCTCAGGTTTAACCGAAACGGCTAAGACTTCGAGGGGAATAGCTTTTGGAAAATTTAAACTTTAACATGTGGATGCTTCATTTACTGTTTTAACTCACACATCTTTAAGAATTGAAGATGTTTGAAGATATAAGACATACGCAGATTTCTCGTAAATTTCTTGATTGCGATCTTTGCTTGTTTGTCTCTAATAATAATGATCTTTACTTTAGAAATTAAAAATATCAAACAGCTAAAGCCATATTATCGCTTTGGTAGCGATTTCTTAGAGAAAGCCTTCAAGCGGAATAAATGTATCAAGAAAATTTTATGACAGGACCATTTTTATATTACGTTTCGATCATGAGTATGCCCGGTCAGCAATCTTTGTAGGCAAAAGTATTAAGAAGGAAGACAATTATCAAAATTAATAATATACCTACTTCAATCAGTTGGAAAATCTAATTTAAACCGTAATCAGGCCGCGGAATACACGATAGATGAAACTTTAATCTTGTTTGTATACGTTACATCTAGGTCTACGCGGGATCAATGATCACAGCTCATAGATTTAAAGAAATGTAACTGACGAAAATCCAACAGCATATTTTGTTTCAAAGATAACTTAAATGGACTGGCTTTATAATATTAATGTTATACAGGCTTCTGCAGACTTTGTTTTTAAATAAATTAATGAACTGAATCCTGATGGCAATCTAAGTGTTTGGCATGCTTGGTGATAGAACTCAAAGAGTGCTATCTCTATGCACGTCTTACTATTACTATGCGACTACGGAACGGTAGCAGAAGCGCTCTGTTCTGTTTTTTTTGTGTGATAATGAAAACATACTTAACCAAGACGTACTAACTTATTCCTGACGGGCAGTAACGCATTTGTGACTGACCTTAAGTAGGCTTCTAATCATACCTGGGGTTCGTTACAAATGTCCGTGGGCAGCAGTTGCCACTTACCATTAGGTTGACAGTGCCCTTATTTTTTAATTTTATTTAGGGGTATCTATTATATAGGGGTCGGAATCACTTACCACCAAGTAGAATAACAGTCAGTCTACAAAAATCCAGTAGATAATTCAAATATTGCAACTTTTTACTTATAATTGTAAATGCGAAAGTTTGTGAGAATATATCTGTTTGTTACTCTTTTACGCGAAAACTATTTTTCGATTTCACTGAAATTTGGCAACCAAATAGTTTGTGGTCTAGATTATCACATAGGATACTCATTATCGTGGTAAAGGTGACTTCACCGAGGGGAGCCACGGGAGTAAGTCATATGAAGTCCTTTTAACTTTATTAATATACGAGACAATATATTTTTCTGCGTATAGATGAACTCATGAACAAAATTTGAATTATTAAATTTCGATGCGCTTCTAACGCACTAGCGCATTTCGATTTAAATTAAACAGCTAATACAACTGAGTGGGCTACTAATGCTGTAAACTTCGGTAGTGAATATTCTACAGAGCCTAACGGACTATAAACTGGTCCTGTTTCGGATCGATCGATATTCTATCTATTTCACTGAGGCACAAGCTTACATTACTGGTGATGAGTAAATGATACATGTAGTCAACTCTCTCTTGTAATATTATGAAGATAATATAATGGTATTGCTTAATTATTAACGATTTAGCAACATTATTCTCTAATCCATAGTGAATTTGGCAAGACGTATAGCGTTTACTAAGGTATATAATATTTATGGTGATTATATTGGAAATAAGTCATCGATCTTGCTACCAATTTCTTATTTAGATAAATATAATATTTTTCTATTGTTTTTTGTTCGTATTAAATTCCTTATAATGAAAATATTTAATTAAAATAATATATTAAAAACTAAGATTTAAAAGAAACTGTGGTTTATAAGCTAAATAAATAATGAAATAAATATGCCCAAAGAACTAAGAGCTCGACCATAAATCAATTCATGAACAAAACGGTATTTGAAATGTACTAACAAAGCACGATTCATCAAATCAAAGGTAAAGTTTGAAGAGAGTTGAGAATAATGCGAAACTGGCATTGACTAACCTGCAGCACAGACAATTTGCTCAACAAAATGCAGATTCAATAGTTGTCCTATATTCAAAGCAGATTCTCAACAACCAACTAGTTACATCTCCAACTCCAACTGACGAGTAACAAGTAATCGAAGGAACGTTTTGTACTTCAAAGCAACTGAAATTGAATTAAAATAGAAAAGTTCCGTATACTCACTGTTTGTGACTTTTTAGTTTTTCTGATTCTTTAAAATTCAAGGTCACCGATATCCAACCGAAAATCCGTTTTGAAATATTTCCTAAGTTACCATTCATTCATTAATTTACTGTAATCAGAAATAGTATTGATCCCAAATATCCTAAAATAGTTTTAGAGCCTGTCTTAATACCTGCCATTGAAGAGTAGCAACTGCCTCACTTAAAACTAACAATCACTTTCATTAACAACAAACGAACATTCTTGAATCAGAAATTCAAATAAACGCATCTAGTTCGCAGTGGTCGAAAATTCAGGCGAACTAGTTCACATTTAGCAATTCTTTCTGTCGACAGATGCGCTGCAGCAGATCGATATTGGATGCAGCAAAGGCAGTTCCCGAACAAAGTAAACAATCCAGATTGCGTATCCAAACTAGTTTTACAACTGCCACTGCGAATTACATGCAAATGAGTGGAACTTTTTGGAAATTTATCGCCGACATATTCTAATTGTTTAATCATACACAGTTTTGTTACTACAGCCTTTACATTCTATTTCGAATTTTGTATAGACACATTGTGAATTCGATTATCAACTAAAATTGCTTACTGTTTGTTTAATTCAATAGTAATCTGTCTTTTGTATTTTTGACTTCTATATAGTTTCTTTAATCGTACTTTAAAAGTTTTATCAGATCGTTTATTTCATATAATAACAATGGTGTGCATTGTTCTTATATTTATGTACAACGATGATTGCATCGTTAGATATCTAGATAATAATGGCTGAATTTGTTTCTCGTATAATGTTTACAGAAAAGTCAAAGTTTTTCATAGTACTTATTTTCACCCAGTTAATAAATTCACTGTTAACATTTACTTTGTTTTACATATAACAACATTACTGGCAAAAAAAAATTGTAAGCACAAACACAGAATTAAAAGTACAATCACGCGCTGAACCAGATGTTGTACAAATTTTACAAGCGTTCAAACGAACGACTCCCTAAATTTTCGGAGTTTAAATTCTGAAATATACACGTAATGTTTGTGAGACAAAACAAAACTTAGGGGTTGTTCTACGTGCAGTAAGTAGTTGGTATCATCCTCTCAATTCGTAACACGTGATTTATATTCATAACGTGGCCATTTATCGCTCCGCTTCTTTATGGTTTAAATGATGCGATGTAGCGATTCACGTATAGCGATTTCAGTGTCTACGAGTCTTGTGCTGTTCATTTAATGTCATCTAATCTTAACGTGACCGCTACAGAATTGTTTTTTAATACGCTGATAAATTATCATACATTACTTATCAGGTTCAGAATTGAGATGACACTGATGGTCATTTACGGCGTTTCAATAACTAATAATTAAATTAAAATACACTCGATGGACATTAGTATTTTCAAAATACGAAATAATATAAAAAAGCAATAAAATAGCAAGAGAAAGAAATGTATCAAAAAGTTGCATCTCTGTAGTTTCGCGATCCGCTTCAGTCTATGTTTTATACCACGCGTAAGCAGCCTTATGAGGTATAAAACACCCCATATAAATGTAGTTAGTGGAGATCAAAGAAAGCACGTTCAATCTTTACTCGGTTTGAATATACTATGAGTGACACTAAAATTACCAAGCAAAACATTTGACATTATGCCAAGTGTAAGGTTTCTGTGAATTTTGGGTACTAACGTTAGCACTCAAAATTCAAGGATTAAAACTTGGAATTATTGTGTTAATTGCTTAAATTAGTAAGACATGCCTCTAATTCAATCTTTTTGTTTTCACAAAAAAAAATATCGAGGAAAACCTACTTGCCTTATCGTTCTTCGGAATGTTTATGATGATGCATGAAATTTATTTCTAATTTGACCAGACCCCCATAGTTTGATACAACTTTCTCGTTAGAAAGGGCATTTGCAAGAATTGTATTGTATTACAACTGTTGACAAAACTCCGATAGTGCGTTTCAGAATACGGTGACGTCATCTCTCTTGATAAGTAGCGGAAGGTCGCCACAGATTAATTCTATACAAAGTTTTATAAAATTTGTCTATGGGCGATAGTGATCGCATGCTTGTTTGCTGCTTCAATCTTCAAAAATCAAAAAAAGAAATGCTGTAGTCACGACCGTCACGTCAGGACGCAGCTGCACTTTTCTTTATTCTACGACACTGGAAGAGAGTTACTCTAGCCAACGTGAGCTGTGTAAGTTAGTAAATATTATTTAGGCGAATTTACAATCTCAATGCAAACGAACCGACCGATCCTCTGAACGGAGCTCCAACTTTGTTTACAAGTGGCTGAGTGTCATCAATTCGGCTAACGCTTTATAATTAATGGGCTGTTTGTTGTACGTTTATGGGCTATTTGCAATCGTAACCGGTATAGGATACTATTGCACATATTTTATGGTTGCCGGCTCTGTTTCGTTAGAGGCGATCATCTTTGCCTTCGGGTGAAGCAACGCATCTATGATTAACTTACTAAAAAACGATGTTCTTTATGAAATCATAAACATGATAGAACTATTTGTTTTTTTTATTAATATGAAGTAGCAAACTAGCAAACAGCCCACCTGATGGCACGTGGTTACTGCTACCCATGGAAATTTGTAAGTAACTTCATACAGAACAGGGGCTCTATGTGAAGTCGATCACAGATGCGTTGCTACTCCTGAGGACTAAGATGGTCGCTTCATATATAAGTGAGCCGGCAACCACAACCTTCCACCGAAACGCAAGAACTGCTGGTTGAACTACATTGATTCTACCACCTACAGGTATTGTTATTCGACTCCGAAAGTACCACCACTACATCTATTTCTGCCTAATAACTTCAACGTTAAGCGCTGTTGTGTATTCGTTTTAATATTTTAGTCGAGAAATTTCTAGAGCAACTAAAAAAAATCTTTGTAATCAAATGACTTATTTTGTAAAGGAAATTAATAACATTTACAAAAATATTGCTGTGCTACCAGATTACCAGATCGAAACACAATCTCAACTTAGAAAAGGCAAGAAACTCAGCTGGTTTGTCCTTGTTTTGTTCGTCTTGTTCATTATTAATGATAATTATATCAATGATTGATAGTAACAAAATCTATCACCGGCAGTAACCTTCAGATGTGATACATGTTCATTAATTGCTTATATTCACAACCACACTATATCTAAACGCGTGATGACGGAAAATAAAAATCCACAGATGCCGTTAGCAATCGTAGCCTTTCTCGTATCGTGCCGTCAGAACAATTTTCATGTTCGGTCTCCGTTGACGACTATTGGTTTAACTGAAATATTGCTCGTCACCGATAGAGCCTATATTTTCTTTTTTCTGCACCCATTTTGCTGTCCGACCGAATTACTGTTTTGTTAGATGTATTTGGAAAAAATATAGTAAGCGTAATATTGAAGATAGACTCGTAAATATTTGTGTTCTAAATATTCCTTTTGTAGAAGGTTCTTAATCGATAATATTTCGTTTTGATTATGTAAAATTTGTATTGACTTTGCCATTTTTTTTTTACTAATGTGGGTAATTTTAAAATAGACAATAATGCTAAAATAAAGTCAAATAACTAAAATTATCGTGATTCACTCGTAACCACCACTTCACTGTATTTCTGTTGGGCTCCATAAAAACAGTACTAGAAAAATTACCCTTCTGCTTTATCGATAAATATCAGTATTAAAACACGCTGAAAATCGAATTGACCCCAAATCTCTATTTGTGTCTCTTTGTATGTTAAAATAAAAAATATTGCAGTGTTTTTTAAATTTGGAATTGTCAGCATTTTTGCGTTTTTTTGTATTTTTAACTGAAAGTTGAAACAAATTGTAATAAATAGGATATTAAATATGAATCGTTATAGCATTAGAAAAATAAAAATTTAGTTTTTTTCTTT
>DWNE01001667.1:0-21161 GCA_018249875.1 Cecropterus toxeus | reverse complement strand
CGACTCAAAAGGTGTAAACTCAATGCATTTCAAAATAACAACAAATATCACTAAATCCTTGACTGTTTGACATAAAAATATCACTGATAATTTCATCTAGTGTAACATCTACTAATTTGTTAGTTCAAGGAAAGGTGATAAGAAATACTTATGAATAAAATATTAAATTATTTGAAATATATTCATGCTTTACAAACGTTAACATATGTTATGCTTATAACAATATTTTGGTATTTATTTTCATATGAAATTATCCAAAATTAATTCATATAACTTAAATTTTGTTAAACTTAATATTTTAAATTTATTTATGGGCTTTTATTTCCTCCACTATCGTATTTCATTATTATTAAACAGTTAAACACTCTTAGTATAAAAGACAAATAGGAGCACACATGTGACAAATCAGGGTGGACAAACCATTCAATGTAAATTTACCATCCTTTGAAGTGGGCCTACCCAAATATATCACTTGTAAGCAGCAAGACATTTAAATAAATATTATTTAATAATATAAGAACCTATCCTCAAAATATACATAAAATCAATGATAAAATTCTCTACAAAAATTGTGTTTACATGCAATGCTATGTACTAGCTATGCCATAGTACAAAATGATCAATAAGTTTATTTATATTGTCAATCTGCATTTAGCTTATTTGTTGGAATATGGCATTAACTGCTTTCAGTCTGAGAGCTGACCAGTGCGCAGCTTTTGAATGAGCCACATTTGGACAGTAATGAGTTAACCACAAGTTATTTCTTAATTGAAGCATCTTTGGTTTTATGTCTTACAAATATGTTAAAAAGCCAATTATTTAACATGCTCACCTAGTGTATATGCCACAAAGAGATTCACTGCGGAGACAGCCCACACCCAACTGGGTATGCTATCATTGGTGACGTTCTCCTCAGTGAGGGCGTGGAATCCAAAGTCATAGTAGGAGAACAGGAGGAAGTTAAGGACCGTCAGGAGGAAGCCAGTGAATGTTAGCAGGTTGGGTGCCACCCACACCGGACAAAACTGCAATCATGTTAATGTATGTTAATACATCTACGTATGTCATACACAGTATTGTTTTACATTTGATCAAGAAACACACAGTTTGTTAAATACATAGATTTTTCATTCGTGTTTTATTCAAAAAAGGAGAATTCAATTTTTTATGTGAGGGGCAGACTTTGTGCATGTGTGCCTTGTTTACCACTTCGATCATATCAAATTACATTGATGGCGTCAATCAGCATTATACTGTGAAATTCCCTTTGCACTTAAGCACATGTACATACTTCTCACATACTGTAAACATGACCATTCAAGCCCTGATCATAGGGCTTGGTCCCATTGAAGAGCTATCAAAAAAGTAATTTAGTAGTTCTAGAACATCTAATGAGATTTGATCTATAAGGTTAGACAGAAATGCCAATAGTGCTTTAGTCTGCCACATTATTAACTACAAAAATCCAGTTTGGCTATTAAGCGTAGTCTACAGTTACTAGGTAAAGAGCAACTAAGTTAGCTCTCCTATACTTTCAGATCACTAATAGCTGACTACATTGTAGTAAATAGCTCCCAATGGGTGGTCCCATTTTACGTATCTAATTTTGACTCAAAATTAACACACCAAAATCAATTACTTTACATTTAAGATTATTTTTAAAATCTTTTCTTATCATAGATGAGAAGCTAAAATATGAGTGAAAAATCGATGTACAATTACTAAAACATAATAAATATACATGAAATTTTGATTTCTTACCTGAACACACCAATTCCAAAATGGGTGCATAACATAATTGCTAAGCACACTCGTGTCCACAGAGTTGTACTAGAAAGAAAAGAAAAAGCACGTAAGACACTTAAAAAAATAATTTAAAGTTTTTGGCTTTAAAATTTCTTGGATTGCTCAAATCAAATAAAATTCTTTACTTTGCTAGAACATGGTAAAGATGTAACAAGATATAGATATAAGTAGGTATATTATAATCCCAGTATGTCCTGCCACAATCGGCATGGAAATGTCAACTATTTATGCAACACTACAAAATTATGTTTCTATTTTTACATTACATTTCATTTGCAATCCAATATATTAATAACAAATTTGAATTTAATTAAACACAAAATTAAATATGTTAACACCATTGTAATCATAATCATAAAAATGTTATAAAATATCAATAAATAGTCAATTGCTTATTGGAAAAGATGTCAACTATAAAATACAGTGTTATATTAATTATATTATATATTAAACAGAATTTTTGTTTGTCATTGTGTGATAAATAATCTTGTATACTTTAAAACTGACAGTGAAGTAACCATTTGCATAATTTTTTTTTGAATACATTATTGTGAGTCGGCAATTCTTTTAGATAAAAAGATGCTTGGATTTGAATTATTTAATGAGATCTTATTTTGTCCATTATACGTTCAACTCAAATGGAAGTAAGTGTAACTGAACATTTTTTATCTGTAATAAGGCGTAATAAAGTATTTTGCATCCTATTGAAAACATTTATTGCCGGCAAATCCGGTAATGCCGCTACGTATTCGGTTAAAATGTTTTAATCACAAACCGTTTATTATTTTTCTTTGCATTATGATATTTAATCGAAAACGAAAAGATCGATAAACATAGTCCTTATTAAATTCAATACCTTATATTTTTCGAATCCTTCCAATTTATCCTCCGACAGGAAAGGTGCCATTATACTAAGTTTAAGTTGTCAATCAATACCTAAGCAAAATACATGATTTATTAACAGTAAAAATGTCTGAGACGGAACGTGCGGAAATGCGTTATTATATTATAACACTAATAGGATAGAGGTAACCACCGAAGCTACATTACGCTTATATTGTTCTTTTATACAATAATAACTGAGAACACAACCATCCCTCAAACACTTGAAAATAAACTGACAGAAAGAGTAAAGTAAAGCCACACCATATGTCATGATGACAATAATAAGAATTGTCAGCCGTAAATATTGACGATAAAAAGTAAAAGGAGAAAAAATATTAAAAATTACGTAATTTTTTAAAACTATTTTATAAAGTGTTTTTAGGACTGAGCCTTTAAACCTGACTTTAATAATTCGTGGCTATCTTTTTATACGTAATAGTTATAAATTGTAACGTCTTAAATTTAAATAATAAAAAAAAAAACAAACATACTAGTCTACAATCTGTTTATTCGTACCGTTACAAAGCAAGAAATTTAATAAGGATTTTGATTACGTAATTAGTATGGTGTAGTGTATGATGTTGCGAATTGCAAAGAAAGTGACGAATCAATCCGCAATCTTATTCCAAGACTTCTTAGCATAGACGTTGAGCAGGGAAGCCTTTCCAACCGTCTGTCGGTTAAAAAGACAATGAAGATGTCGGTACCTTATCCATCTAGTTCTTCTCGCGCATTAATCACTAAAAAGCCTAGCGCAGTTTGATCAATGCGCATGCGATAACAGAGAGAGGCAGTTAGGGTATCGCAATCCCACTTCTCTTTCTAACCGTGGGATGGTTTCGCTACTGGCAGCCGTATGTTTACTTTTCGCTACGTATAAAACCTCTATGCTTCTCGGCGCTTATTCTAATCCAATTATCATTATTTTTATTACTACTAAAAAGTATCTGAATTGACGAAGCTTTTATATGACGTACTTATATAATTTATATAATGCAACAAAATGATGGGTTTGACTACTACAAAGTGTATTAAAAATGTGTAAAACCCCGAGTGTCGAAATAACTTAATACTAATTCGCTTAATTATTTTAACCTATCAAATGAAATCAATGCAATAATTTAAGCATCCAGAGTAATCCTATACCTACAATAATATTCGACTTTTTTGACATATTGTACTGTGCCTGCGCTTAAATAATAGCAATATAGTACATTATAAATAGCTAGGCAAGAATTTGTATATTGTATTTCAATTCGGGTTCAATCCCCGGCCAGACCGACATCTGAATGACGATTTTAAGTGTCTTATCTGGGTCTTTGTGTACTCGTCTTTGCGTGTGTCCAAGGTACCCACGACACAGAAGAAAATCCTAGTGTGGGGCTATGAGCGTTTAATATGTAATAGAAATTAACAATGGAATGCTAAATATTGATGTTATTGAGGTCAATGAAAAAAGTTCGGCAAGCTTCTCGAAATGTATTATCGAAACACAAAAAAGATTTTCCTTTTTGGAAACTTTTTTCTTATCTATGCTAGTTAGTCTGTATTTAATGTTATATGTGGAACTCAGAACGTATTCAATATTCTTGAGTACGGGCGTAGTCGTAGAAAATTGACATATGCAAATCATGTAGCATTATGTAGGCACTTAATATAATTAGGTAAATGAGGTACTTCAGATACATCGTAAATTCTGCCTGCAATGTTATGCACTTCTGTAAATATATAGTGTTCTGGTCTGAAGGTTCCGAGGCGTGCCAACTTAGTTTTCAGGGGTATCAAAGCATCTGACTTAATGTAGGATTGATTACTTAAGTCCATAAGCGGCAGTGGCCACTTAACATCAGGTTGATTGCGCGTTTCTTTGCTACTTCCATGTTTCAAAAAACATGCTAAAGCACATGATATGTGAAAAGGGTAATTTATTTAATACCTAATAGCATTTTAATATTAAATAATTGTATTGTGTTCGGGTAATCTAAAGGTACATCTAATTTCGTATGATATATATTATTTAAATTTTCAGATCTGATAACGATTATGAAATTGACACGTATTAGTAGGCGTATCATAAATAAATTGGACCATAATTAATATAACATTATATCAAATAATGCGTGTAGATTATGTGTATGTGGCAAAAAAAATACACTATATCGTAATCATTTGCAGATAATACGTCACACCGATTGTGTTTTCTGAAGGAACCTCGTTCGGGATGACACTAAAATAAATATATTACTTTACTTATACACTCCGTAACGAGCGGACTGATTCTGTTTTACACGCTTATCAGTTTTCGCCGTCTTAATTAATGTAAATAACATCGAAGACAATACGTAAATATGTATTACAAATCAGCGATATTTCGCTCGAGGTGCCACGTCTTGAGGCTTGTTAATTTCTATTCATCATCCAAGGTATGTTTTAATTTTAATTCATAAAATAACAATTATTTTTTCTTCTATTTTCAAGTGAATGAAAATTATTTCGATACAAAAATAAATTATAGCGTTGCAACGGCTCCCCACGGTGGCGTTAGGCTTGAATTTAGATCTCTGTTTTAATGCGTATAAAAATAATTATCCCCTCTTTTAACGGCAAAGGAAAATACCGTGAGAAAACCTACATACTTGAGTGTTCTTCATAATCTTCTCAAAAGAATTTTTACCAACCTGCACTTGGCAATCGCGGAGAAGTATGGGCTCTACTCATATTCGAAAGAAGACCATTCCCTAACAGCGGTAAGATAAAGAATTTGCATCTTTCGTATTAGGTGTTCTCGAGCTTTTTTTAAAAGTTTTTGTACGGTCCTCGTAAGCTTTAACAAACCTTTAGTTAAAAAGTCAAATGGTACTTAAATTATATACACGCATATTATTTGTTATAACCATTATTAGTATATGCACATATAAGCACGATCACTTTTCCTTGATGCATAGTCTTGTTTTCTTCTTTTTATTATTTTCCTGATTAAAATTTAGTGTCACCTTTTCTAAAATAACAACTAGACAGACATATGGTAAAACTGACATTATTATTAAGTTTTTTCATTAAGTGCAGACTAATATTTTAATTTAAAGATTAGATAAATATCAAATCAAATTGTGAATAACAATTTATATTTCCAACAATATTTTTTTATAGTTCAACGTCTTAACCCTAGCATCAACTTCTACGAGGCTTTAGTAGGCTACATTGGTTTTTGCAAAGGGGCCATATCGCCCTTTTGTCGAAGTTCGAGGGATTTACCGTTCGGCCACGAATTTAAGCTCATATTAACATGTGAGCTTAAAAGCGAAATGTGGTTTTAGCTTCTTTCTAGCGAAAATGTAAGACGCGACGAAAATATAATGGTATTAAAGCGGTTTAGACTTGAGATATGACGATATCAAAAGAGCTTTTGCGGATTTTCGTTTACCGAAAGTGTTTAAACTCGCTTTTCGATGAATACCGAATATTCGGCGAAACTGCATACATGTTAGCCAGTCTCATGGTAGGGAGCAAACGAGTGGTTGCATTAACATGAACTGTCGATCCACATCTTATACAATTTACACGTTTTCTGCGATTAATTAAAATACAAAGAGTGCAACAGTAACATTTTATAGGTAATTAAAATGAACTGTAATGAATCTACCATATTCTACCTTGTATTGTATGGGGAAAAGTGCAATAATTTTGTGGTAAAAATGCTGGAAATATTTTTGTACGTCCAAATTTAATAAAATATTTTGTTGTTAAAATGAATACATATAGGTATGTATTGTGAATATTTGAGCATTTTTGTCATAGCTTGATATTGAATACTTTGCAATATTCGGCGAAATGTGAATTTATATAGGCCAAATACAGCTTAATTGTCGAATGTCGTAGCACTTGTAGTTTAACATTTAGGAGGTTTAATTGCTTTGTGTTTTAGTAAATATACCAAATCTGGGTATCAGCGACATTAAGATTTATGCCTCTTTTTGTCACGAGATTACTTCTATCTTTTGGGTGCACAGGAAAATAGTCATTCTTAAAAGTGGATGATACACAAATAAGTTTTCTAAGATAAATTTTCTCTGAAATATAATACAATAAATATTCTTTAAAATATTTTTTTTATCTATTTTGGGTTCAATGCGGTGGGATAATATAATTAGTACCTACTTAGGTACAAAAACAGTAGATCCAAAAATATAATATAGCATTGGTTTGACACTCGTGCCCTGGAAACAGGGGAAGTCCTTGGTATGGGATGGCACATGTGCTGACCTTGGCACCGTCCCATGTACAAGCGACTTCGATGCGTGCTGGTGCGGCGGCTGAATCTGCAGAGGCTGCGAAGCGGCGCAAATATGCAGCCATTTCTCGGGGCTACATGTTTGTGCCATTTGCAGTCGAGACGATGGGACCGTGGGGGCCAGACGCGAAACATTTTTATAAAGAATTGTCTTCGCGCCTGATTGACGCCTCAGGTGACCCAAGAGCTGGAGCTTACCTCGGCCAACAAATAAGTTTGGCAATTCAGCGAGGTAATGCTGCCAGTGTCTTGGGTACACTTCCACGGGGCAGCGATTTGGCCCATTTATTTTATATATAGTTTTTAATTTTAATTGTAATTTTAATTGTTAATTTAAATTGTATTGTATTATAGATAATTGTCTTGTAAAAAATAAATAACTACAATCGGACATATAGCATTTATTTAGATGTAAATTTCAAAATGGCGAGATATTATTACTATGCTATGGTGTAAAAATTATAAATGTGTCAAGAATGGTGCTATATCAAATATCTATCCATATGCTAGTAATTCATGCTATTTAATAAAATAACGAATTCATTGAGACTAATCAAAACGCATTACTTCAACTTCCGTATTTCCGGAAATGATCCCATGACTCTACTTAGAGCAAAATGCCACTCGTATCACCGAGTTCAATTAGAAAGTTCCAAACAATATTTATCAATACCATTCAAGATAGTAAATAAAGGGTAAGTACGCTTTGACCTCCAATACATTCATTTGGGCAGGGCTATCGGAAACCTATAGAAATTACTTATCTTAACGATACGATAATTTATAATATAATAATGTTACGATGGAAACAACCAACGGTCGTTATCACTATTTGTTACTTTTTCCGCGGTTTATTCACACCTGAGCATATTACATATTAATGTTTACTCTGCGAACAAACATGAAACACTTGAAATAACTATGACAATTGCGAACTAAGAATGCATGAGTGTGAAAATAATACTGGTTTGCAAAAAGAACACTGGTGTTTATAACAGAAAATTAAAATACATTGTTATGTACAATTTAGGTATTAATTCGTCATCAACCTGGTGGTGGAGCGTGGTGTAGTTTTTTTATAATATTGGCGTAACAAACGAGATATGTCCAACTGATGGTAAGTGCAACTACAGCCCATGGATATCTGTAATCGACCCTACAAAAGATCAGAGTTTTACCTTAGGTTCGTCTCAAAAAAGTATGCCTGCCTACCTCACCCGTCAGACTAAAACACAGTAGCCGCTTACACTGATGTTATTAGATAGAAATAAGTGCGTCAGTACTGTCTCCGGTGTTGAACCGCACAGGACACCACCAAGAGTATGGATTAGGTCTAAATCGTCAGGTAAGTTGATAGATACCCTTATATACCAAACTTTTGGCTTTAAAACTATTAAAGTAAACATAACAAATGTGGGTAATATTGTACAGATAAGCATGAGGTATATACTATTTCAAAAATGAAGGAAGTATTTATGTCTTCATATTTTTTTCTCTGTTTATGTCACGCGATTACTCAATTACGCGATACCTCTACCCATTTAGAAGATAAACAGCTTAATGCGATTAGATCACAATTAGTCCCACTTTATAATATTAGGTTCATTCTGCGGGTTTCCTGGAATCGTCGTTAGTCGTAATACACGCTTATATCATAACAAATTGTATTGAAATTCCATGTAGGGCCTAAATTACGCGTTAAGATTTGATAAGCTCCACTTTTACTAATTTTGTTTCAGTATTACTATTTATATTGCATTACGCACAATGATTGATAAAGTGAATTTTAGAGCCTATACACATATATGTATGATCCATAGTATAATATCTCTTCATGAATATTATGTCTATTAAGCGAGCCGTATTTATTTATATGTAGTGTAGGTAACAAAATATTGTCGTATTTCTATGTAATAATATTTTATTATCTATCTAACAAATGACGTTACAACACACCGGAAAATCCTTATTTAATTAGCAAATAAAATCGACAATTAATCTAAATTAATTAAACCTATAGTCGATGATATTCTTATAATAATAAACCATAAAACAATACTTGTAAATTATTATAATTCATGGATATGTATCAAAATAAGCGAAGGCTTAATGACATCTGTTTCTCTCAGTATGTATTACCTATTTTTTTAAGTTATACACAACTGCGATAGCTATAAGCTTGATTGTTTTCAATAAAAAAATAAAAAAAATATGAATATGGTCGAATATAGCGACCGCATGGACTGCAGTTTGTTTTAAAGCTTTTATTTCCATAAAATTAATACGTCGGTATTATTTTATGCGTGACTCTACGTTGCGTTGTCAGTTTTATTTAAAATATATATTTCAATAAATAACTCCTACTTAGCTTAACAGCAACATACAATATTTCCATATATTATTATTGAGCTGAGAATGTGTAATTTTAGTCTCGGCGAATAATAGCAATAAGAAGAGAGGATCAGTCAGTATGGGAGAGACGCGCGCCCTTCGCACCTTCCAACGTGAACCGCCTCGTGCGACAAGGGGTCAAAGTTATAGTTCAGCCCTCGAACAGGCGTGCATATCCTATGCAGGTAAGCATGACATATAAATATTGTTGACGACCCGCGTGGCGGAGCTGTCACCATAACGGTCTGACACGCAATGGGTCTTGAGTTCGATCTACGACCAGACAGAAATGTGAATGATAAGTTTAGATTTCAATTCTGGGTATGGGTGTTCGTGTATTTCTCTTTGTGTGGCCATGACACCTACGACATACGAGAAAATCCTAATGTGGGGCTATGTAGAAAGCGTTTTAATTTTATTTGTTTAAGTACAAAGTCGAGGTCTCTATAGACATAGAGTATGCGCCTTTATTTAAGCAATGATGTTTAAGGTATTAATGATAATCGAAATTAGTGGAATTTACGTAGGGCGAATGGGATTAGTAGAAAAGTAGAGTAAAGTTGAGAAAACCCTTGAAAAAGATCAGAGAATAGAGGCCTATGGCCTAAGAGGCCCTTATTTCGTAGAGCAGACCCATTTAGCTGTGGGAATTACTGTCCCACAGCTAAATGGGTTAACAACAAATAGTTAGTATAGACATAGTGTAGAAAGTATTGAAAACGCTGTTTTTGAACTGTAGTGAAATCACGTGGAGTAGCTAGGAAAATAAAAATATTTGCAGAATGTACCTATAATTAATTTAATGGCTCAAGTCGGTTCCGCTAAAGGAAATCGAATAAGCCACTACCAAAAGTTGACATTTTTTTATATGAAACGTCTATAGGCTCTGGTGAACCTGATTGTGGGCGTGGCGATGCTTGCCTTTATTTATTTTAGCGCCATCTATTATACATTTTCGGAACCATTAAGTATCGAACAAATTTAAGCGAGCCGCGGTGTTAGTGCGACTCAGCGTGGCGTTCGTCGATGGCGTTAATTTCATTACGATATAATTATTTAGTGTCGGTCGTAATCTTGTCTTTTATGAATATTATTTGTACGAGCATCTGCCACGGGTTCCTATACAGAATGGCTGTAATTTTTTAATGAAAAATAACGTTTTTTATTTCATACTTGCAGTCATATATAAACGCAGGCGCAGTGGTCCAAGAGGATATAAGCGAGGCCAGCGTTATTTTTGGTGTAAAACAGACACCCATTGATTTGCTGATTCCCAACAAAACATACTGTTTTTTCTCCCATACCATCAAGGCACAAGAAGCTAACATGCCAATGTTAGATGCTATATTAGCAAAGGTAAGCAGTGATCAACTAATACCAATTCTTTAAAGGATAATGGCATATTTGTTTACAAGTGCAAAACTCTACCAAAAAATAAGATTTTTATTAAATTATTTTTGAAAATGTTTAGAGGTAGATTACTTACCATCGATATTGAACTAAGATAATCAAATACATAAATGTTGTAAAATCAAATTAGTTTTCTGATTTAAACCGAACCGAAAATAATGATATGTATTATATGCTAAGGCCAATCTCAAGTTCCTCTAGACGTTAATATAGATGTCCTTAGTCGGTCTTACCTATTTAAAAATGAGGAATTTTATAATAAAGTAATTCAGTGTTGACATATGATTAAATTATCTTCCCATCTTAATATATTTCATAATTCTAAATTTCTTTTTATTTAATGTTATCCTATTTTTAAGTCATTGTTAATATAGCCGTAAACATTTATTTTTATTACTAACACTCCGTTTCTTTCCCCGCTTTTTTTCCAAATCCGAAAATCCTTGACGAAACGGAGGTAGATAAATGCCGTTAAACAGAGTTTTGTAAAGAATCTACGTAGAATAAAATTAATTGATTGATTGTAATAATAATATAAATATATTTGTAGAATATTCGCCTTATCGACTATGAAAAGCTGATGGACGACTCAGGAAATCGTGTGGTGGCGTTTGGCAAGTACGCAGGAGTGGCAGGCATGATCAACATCCTGCATGGACTGGGCTTGCGGTTGCTCGCATTAGGTCATCATACACCTTTTATGGTAATCTATCACTGAATTCATCCTTAGAGACCTTAGAGTATGTTAGATAGTTCTGAAAATAAGGACTAAAATGTTTCTAATTTTTATGAAGTAGTGACGGAAATCATTTCGAAATCGAGACAGACGAGACAAGATGAGATTATAAGAGTAAATAGTACTTGCAGCAATTTTTATTTAATTATTTCTCACTGAATAATATTCCAACTCTGATTGAAATATCATTACGATAGATGGGGGAATTTTGTCTTTATGAGGTTTCAATGTGCAATTATATTTTCCCTTCAAGATTTGTGAATGATAATGCTACGGAACCCTTCGCCTACGAGTCCAACTCGCGCTTGGCCAATTATTTATGATATCTGAAGTAATAATAATCAAAAACACATGTTTTGAGATACCGCTTCTGAGGCCAGGTGTTTATGAATTTTTTTAAATCAGTGATCAAAATTTTCGTTTCAAAAGAAATAGGACTCAGTAACTCAGGACACTGGGTAACAGGTCATAAAGAGTTACACTTGATAACTTACTAATCTGTAACAAACAAACAAAATCAGTTTGTTTGTTAACGTTGCTTCTCAAATAGTTTTCAGATAAAGTATGTAATAAAGTATTATTGGATTCTTTCAGCATGTTGGACCAGCACATAACTACCGAAATTCCAGCATGGCTCGACAGGCGATCCGGGACGCCGGCTACGAAATATCGCTTGGCATGATGCCGAAGTCCCTCGGACCTCTCACCTTTGTTTTCACTGGGTCTGGAAACGTTTCGCAGGTAACCTTGTGATAAAATAATTTAATAAAAATTTCAACACTGAAAGGTCCATTATGTTTCTTTGAATAAAGAACCAAATTATCAATAATAGTTATTAAGTTGAAAACAAAATAATGACTTATAAGTTAAAAAATGAAATGAAACAGCTGTATTCAACATTTCGTATAAAAGTAGATACGTAACAAAGGGGTCAATACATTTTTAAAGATAAGGGGCTAATATTTACTTACTGCCTACTACATTTACATAGTGATGTAAAATAATTGAAGTTATATATCTACGGTTGGAAGTCGGCGCTAATCCGTATTATTAGATTAGATATTGATAAATATTATTGACGTTTTATTTTTAGGGGAGTCAAGAAATTTTTCAAGAATTACCTCACGAATATGTTCCGCCAGAAATGTTACGCAAAGTTGCAGAACATGGAAGTAAGTTCTATTATATCATTTACTTTCTAAGAGTATTCCTTAAATGATGAGAAATAGGTAAATCTTCTATTAATGTATTTCATTCAGTTATTAAACAAATAGTATAAAATTTATTTCAGGTACAGTTATACCGTAGATATTTTATAAGAAAAATGAAATAACATAAATTTTTCCCACGATTTCGTCAGGTCCCAACAAAATTTACGGTTGCGAAGTTCGTCGAAGGCATCATCTCGTGAGGAAGAACGGCGGAGGCTACGACCATCAGGAGTATGACGAACATCCTGAACGTTATATATCTACGTTTGCTCAAAAGGTGAGGCCCTGTTAAATTCCCCACTTATTTCCGCGTGTTTTGTATAGTACTTGCAACAGCGCAAATTTCATGCTATTCATCGTCATTATTATCAATCCATTATGATCGTTCTTTAAATAGGTCTCGTGCAAAGACAGGCAGGATGTATAGCATTTACGTAGTACCTACTGCTACGTTTATTTTCTTTTAAGAATTGATTCACAAGTTATTTTTTTACAGTCTGTTTTTCTTTCTTTGCGGAGATAAATATTCCCTACATTTGTTTGATAAGAGCATCATGGAAAAGCGATTTGAAACTGTACTACGACTCAAATCATCCCGTCAAATCTATGCGATTTCATTTGCGATCTTCATCATGGGTTCATACAAGAGAAATTTTATCAGGACTATACATAATTTTTGTAAACAATAAAGAACACACTTTGGAACGTTTAACAGGAACTACCACTTTGGGTCGGAGGAATCTTTTTGAGAATTATTTGATATACTTTGGAGGTTTTTCTTAACTGTTGCTATTACAGAAGATGGGTGTGGTGGTATCGTCACAGTGCAATGTAGGTAGCTCGTCAGTTTAAACATTAAGGGTCATCTAAATATTTCAACGCCAATTCAATGCGCCGTATTTTGTACTTGCAAAAACGATTTTAACATAATGGAAATAAAAATAAAAATAATTCGCAATGTTTAATCAGAGCTAATAAAGATAGGCGCATTTGTATAAAATTATATTATGTTTTCGAGATAATGTTCTTATCTAATCCAACCCAATATCGGGGTTCTGATTCGTAAGAATGTAAATAATACTAGTGCTTGCGAATTTATCGGTCATGGAAGTAGGTCATTGAAAGGCAAGTTAGTAACAAATGTAACATTTTTCATACATAAAGCCAATGATATTAGGTGATCACAGGCTCTCATATACATCTGAAAAACGACTGAAAAGTTAGAACACCTCAAACCTTAAAAGCACCTTAAAAGCATTACGTAGTAACTAGTTAGAAACAAGACTATTCAGCGCTACATTGCAACTTTTATAAAATACACAAATAAGCATTAGAGTCAAAGTACTACCAATGAAATGAAAATGAACAAAAAGTTTATCACGATGATTAGTAATGCCTTAGTGCACACTTGTTTTCTAATTGTTTAGTAAACATCTTCTGAGTTGTTGAAGTTCACGGCAATTTGATAAGAAACGCAAACAATATTTAGATGTCCTATCCAATTCTAAAAATAGATATTCTGTATGATCATTAATATCTAATAAATACTAAAACGGTACCTATTTGAATGATTAGATAAGCTTCTATTATGTACAGGGAATGCTAGTTTGAGCCAATCAATGTTTAGTTCTCTGCATCTGCTGCTCCAGCAAATAAGTCCACTTGATGCTATGCAGTCACTGCTTCCCATGGGCAAAGACAGATGGAGTCTTGTTCATTGGATTTATACCGTTTTACGTAGTCAAAGAGATCTGCTGCAGAGATCGTTATCCCTGTAGAAATTGAAAAGCCAAGAGAGGCAGTTGAACTAAGGAGCAGTCTGCAGCAACTGCCCTGCCTGGCTTATGGTCTGGCGACACCCTTGGACTTTAAGGCTAGAGATGACACCGTTAAGTTTTTGCTGCTTGGTTAATTCAAGAATGATCTTAATTTTATAATCAGATCGCCCCATACACATCGGTTCTTGTCAACTGCATCTACTGGGCCGTAGACAGTCCCAAGTTGCTGACCATTCCTGACGCCAAGCACCTTCTGCTGCCCTCACACACACCATGGTTGCCTAAGAGTATCGGAGCGCCAGCTTTACCACATAGGTAGGATCATAAATTGTTAAACAAGGGTTTTAATTCCGTTGCAACATAAATACGCAAGTTTCGTTCTAATTTTTCATTGATGTATTATTTATTTCTTATTAACTGTTATATTTATTTCCCATTTACTTAGCTTTTTTATTTTCTGGAGAAACATTGAACCATACTTGACTGCTTTAATGCAGCCTCCGATTAGAACTGCCTAGTATTATTAAGTAATAACCAGGGCTGGCGGTTTTTTTTTCGAATTACATGAATTAAAGAATTAGACTTTACAAACACTGCTTCTTCACGAAAATATATTCTTTTTTAGAATGCTGGCTATCTGTGACATTTCGGCAGATCCTGGTGGCTCTATCGAATTTATGAACGAATGCACAACAATTGATACTCCCTTCTGTCTCTACGATGCTGACAGGAACAAGGATACTAAGAGGTATGGTTGGATTATAAATAAAAAATGTACAAGCATATAAGACTAAGGCAAATAAACTCTACCATGGGATAAAAAACTAAAGTACTTACGATCAGTCTTACATGACATCATAGTTCGCATTAGTAAGACAATTTCATACCATATACCTATGCATTTTTTTTTTGGAAAATATTAGGTTTGTGACAATAGTGTAAACAACTTGTATGGATAATAATTACTTGAAGAAGCAGGACAACGATCATCCAAATAGGTGAATTAAATAAAAAAATATTCTTTCTTTATTGCACGCTTACAGTCGAATCTTTAAGATAGAAGTATTCCTTGGTCTGCATAATAGTATGCAGACCAAGGCCAGGAAGTTTTACTTTGATTTTAAAACTACTTCCTCCAAGCGTAAACTTAAACAATTTTCGTATTGCAGCTTTAAGGGGCCAGGAGTCCTAGTTTGTTCAATAGACAACATGCCGACTCAGCTTCCTCGCGAGTCTACGGACTTCTTCGGAGACCTTTTGTTTCCCTACGCTCAAGACATTATGAATTCGGACGCTACGAAACCTTTGGAAGAACATAATTTTACGTCTGTTGTTCAAGGGGTAAATTGATTTCATTCGCTCTAAATTCCTACAAAGCAATTATTATGATAAGACAGTACGATTCAGTATAATGTAGATAAGAACATTTTAAGACTAATTTTCAGACGAAAGAAGAATTTAAGAAGAATAAGAATAAGAAGGGTCACGCAATATTTATTTTGTTTCCAATCAATGTTTCGCAACAAGTGCGACTTATTGTTGTTGATATATTGTCACATAAATCGTATGTAACTTCATTTATTAACTTTGTCTTATCAATGTGTAAGATATCATTTGTTTTCCACAGGCCATTATCACCAGTAACGGTAAATTGACGCCGCCTTTTGAGTACATCAACGAGCTGAGAATGGCCAATACGTGAGCGACTTTTTTAAATTTTAATTATATAATCTGCATGTTAAGAGCGTATTTATATGTGATAATTTGATGAGAAGAATGGTGTATTTTATACAGGGGCGTAGTGTCTTGGCGGGGTCCCGTAAAAACATTGTGTTGGGTCTCTTACGACGCATAAAGATTTCTTACAAAAGAAAAAAATGTTAGCATATAATTTAAAGAAATATGATGATGATGAAAAATGCCCCCTTAATCCGGGGGGGCAGTGGTCATTTTAAACATAGTAAATTTAATAAAGCGTAAAGGCTTTCCTTTAGGTTTTGTTATCCTATAATTTCGTTACAGCATGTAGTGGTTATCTTTCTAATTAAATAATCTTACTTATTTGTTGCAATCGGAATTGATCTAGAGCTTAAAAAAAATCTGTTCAAACCATATCATTCTACATATATATACTACTTCGTCTACATTTGGCTAATTTTAACATTTTACTCAACCCTTCTTAAGTTAAATAAATGGTTGTAACAAGAAGTAATTGTAACATTATTTTATCGCTTTCAGTCGCTCACGTCATAAGGTGGAAGGCAATGATCAGCAGAGTCCCGTGGTGATACTGGGCAGCGGCTCTGTGTCTGCTCCCGTCGTGGAATACCTTGCCAAGGACAAGAACATTGCCGTTACTATCGGTATTATTCATTAAGCATTTTTATTACTGAAGTATATGAGTATGCAATCATCTTAGCTTAGAGCCAATAAATGGAGTTAATGACTCACCTGAGAACGTATAGATCTAAAGGATCTGTCTTTTAGAGTACTGAGGAATAAGTTGAAACGTTTTGCACGATTATAACTATTATTATTAACCAGAATAAATTAGACTTTAATTGCCGTAGTAACTTTTAAAGCAGAATTTAACAAATAATATACTATATAGAGTTTGGTTGGTCGAAAATATATTCGCTTATAGAATATATGAAGAGTTTTGGTTATGTTCTATTATCAAGCATTCGATCATACCTATAATTTCAAATCCATTTCCCCTCCAATCGTAGCATCCCAAGTAAAGGAAGAAGCGGACGCGCTAGCGGAGCGCTACGGCGTGCGCTCGGAGTACGTAGAGGCGCTCACTAAAACAAAGTCGCGTTTAACTCTACTATTATAAGTTGTAAGAAATCACATGGGGTGTGTCTTTTAAAATTCAAAATACACGTTCATTATTGATTTATAGATAAGTGAAGAAGGGCATTTTATATGTTTTATTATAGCCACCTCATTATTCTCTTTCAAACGTAGCATCGACGACGAAGCGGAGCGAAGGCCACGACATCCGTGATAAGATATAGACAGATATAATATAGATAAATGAAAAATGCTTTTCATCAGTTTATCATCTAGCCGTTTTTTGCACTTTAATCACAGCATCCCAAGTTAAAGAGGAAGCGGACGCGCTAGCGGAGCGCTACGGCGTCCGCTCGGAGTACGTGGAGGCGGGCGACGAGCGCGCGTTACGAGCGCTGGCGGCGCGCGCGCGGCTCGTGGTGTCGCTGCTGCCGTACGAGCTGCACGGCGCCGTCGCGCGGGCGTGCGTCGCTGCCGGCGCGCACATGGTCACCGCGTCGTATGTGCGCCCCGAGGTGCAGGAAGTGCATGACGCGTGAGTATGGTTTAACCGTACCATAGGGTAGAGCGGCCGTTGTAAGAGTCCCTCAGGCGGCGTTAATGTCGCTGTTGTCATACGAGCTGCACGGCGCCGTCGCGCGGGCGTGCGTCGCTGCCGGCGCGCATATGGTCACCGCGTCGTACGTGCGCCCCGAGGTGCAGCAGGTGCACGACACGTGAGTATGGATTATCTCTACTATAAGACAGAATGTAATAGTATCCTCTCCGACCCCTTTTCAGAGGATGCTAAATCAATATTGTTTAATTGTAAGTAATGTAGTTGTAATAGTCACAATGATTTCACCAAGGCGCCATAATCGCATTAGCGATAAAGCCTTTTGTATCTGAATAAAAAAAAAATAAAAAAAAGACAGAATGGCCATTGTAGGCGTCCCTTTTATTCACTAGATAAAAATTTACTTCATTTCGAGTGCTTAGTTATGATTATTTTACTCAATTTACGGAAGCTTTAAGTTCAGTCCTCTTTGTTCTCACTGTACACTATTCTAAAGAGCAGCCTAATGGTAAAATGACGTGCGTATTAGAAACAATATTATTATTGCTTTACGGCGAAGGATAACTTAAACCCTAAAAGTAAAAATATAAAATTTTCAAAAGTATGTGAAAGTTTTCAACTTTCATATCTCCAAACTAAGATTATGTACTGTGTCGCTGTACCCATAGACACACAAAGATATACACACAATCACCTAGGACTTTTAATTAACCAACATTATATGTTACTTGATTCATAGTGCTAAGGATGCTGGAGTAACGATTCTAAATGAAGTGGGTCTGGACCCTGGTATCGACCATCTCCTCGCGCTGGAGTGCATTCACGACATCCAAAGCCACGGAGGAAGAATCGACTCATTTGTTTCATACTGTGGAGGTAACTACTAGAATTAAGAGTCATTGGATCTATAAACTATCTTTAGACATGTTGTTCTAGTATCTACAGACATATGTTATACTAAATAGACTCATTCTTATTACTTACTTTATATTTTAGGTTTGCCTGCACCTGAATTCAGTGACAATGCCTTGCGATATAAATTCTCGTGGAGTCCGCGTGGTGTCTTACTAAATACTATATCTGGAGCGAAATATCTCAGCAAGGGACAGGTAACATTTGTGATTTTATAGTAGTAAAAACGCAGAGGTAGAACCAGTATAGTTGGATTGGATAGGTACTATCGCTCACCCATTGCAAGCGTGAAACCAGTTCATTTGGTTGGTTGGAAGGGTGTGATGTCGACTGACTTAAATACGAAGCAACCAAGTTAGTCTTCCCGAGTGGCACCTATAATGTAGTTAAGACAGAACCCCTGTTCTTGAGTGACAATTACCTCGTATTTTCATGTGGATTATGGTAGCATACTTAATCGCTACTTAATACATTTCAATACGGAAGATTTTTTGAGGGGTCATAAAAGAACTTGTTTGACGCGCAGTGGGTCCCGGGTTCGATTCCCAGCCAGACAGAAATATGAATGATGAGTTTAGATTTCTGTTCTGGGTCTGGGTATTTGTGTATTCGTCTATGTATGTCCATGGCACCCACGACACAGGAGAAAATCCTAGTGTGGGGCTATGAGTGTAGAAAGCGTGAGCGTGTGTGTCCTTTCTTGTATTGTGCTAGTTGTGTTTTCACGTAAGTACATTTCTTTCCATTAGTACATTACATTTTGTTAATAAGATACTATAGGAGCCGTTGACATTTAGTTTTCATTTTATCCTTATTTTACTCTTCGTTTTCAGTAAGTTCATTGTTCATTTTGTTTAGATAGTGGAAGTGCTCAGTGGCGGCGAGTTAATGTCTGTGGCCCGAGAATTGGACTTTCTTCCCGGCTTCGCATTCGAAGGTTTTCCAAATAGGGACAGTACTATCTATTCAAAATTATACGGCATTGAAGATGCACATACCATGTTTAGAGGAACCATTCGCTATAAAGGTAATGAGATAGATAAAAAAAATAGATTTTTAAAACAATAAAAATGCGTTAGCTACTCTAGTTTCAGCTAGTTGGTAATAGATGGCATTGTAAATCTTTAAGGGATTATTTTAAGTTCAGAGGACCCATTCGTTACATGGGTAATGAGATAAATATAGTAAATTACTTTTTTATGTTAAATTTGGGTTACTTCCTCTAGTCTTAATAAGATAAGAGATGGCGTTGTAGGTACATGGTTATAGTTTTATTTTAATGATTCCAGGTTTTGCCGAAACGATGAAATCGATGCAACTGTTCGGTTTAATAGACCCCAACCCACATCCAGCTCTACATCCTGATGGACCAAAGATTACCTGGGTACGCATTTTTGATAAAATTACATTTTAAAACATTAAATTGTCTTCGGTCCTGCAATAATAGGGAAAGTTCATCACAAGAAGTAATTCTAACTTCTATTTTTAACCGACTTCCCAAAGGAAGAGAAGTTATCTGAAATCGGCGCTCATATACCCGTAGAACATAGTTTCGAAGACATGATTTAGCGAAGTGTGTTGAGCGCCGACTTCGGGACTATGTACTATGTACTGTTTATTTACTAAACCAATATAATATATTAGAATTATTTTTTACTTTTTTTGTAGCATGGAAGTCGGTTATATTATTTGTTAAAAAATTTTTAGTATTTTTTTTTTGCATTAAGATCTTGAACATCGCATAGCCCATTTTTCTCAAAAATGTGTTTAGAAAATTCCGTTCATATTAAATAATAATTTGTAGATTCTTGTGTATGTACCTATCGCTTTGCTCTATCGAACTTAAATACGACCAAGCAAATAAACGCAAATACATAGTTGTCAAATAACGCTTAATAGAATAGCATCAATTCCACATTTTTTTCTGTACATTATTGAAAGATGTGTAATAAAAATAAATATTCCTATATCATGAAGTCTAACTTTTAATCCCGTACTTTATTGTAAGGTACGTTATGAATAAATAGTCTTACGCATCTCCGTTTCCCAAGTACGTTATGAATAAATAGTCTTACATTACTCCTTTTCCCAGCGTCAATTCGCATGCGACCTCCTCGGGCTGGTGGACTCGTCGATCTTCTTCGAGAACCTGCGCACGCGGCTGTCGGAGCGCGTCGGCGGCGCGGGCGCGGCGGCGCTCGAGTCGCTCGGCCTGCTCGACGACGTCGACATCGTCAAGCGCGGCTCCCCGCTCGACACCATCAGCCACTACCTTAGCAGCCGACTTGAACTTGGTACCTATAGCTCATGTATTATTGAAGTGAAACTTCTTTAGGCGCATGAGGGTAAAATTTTTACAGATGAAACGTCACGCCGGTATGCAACGGAA
>DWNE01001666.1:0-21162 GCA_018249875.1 Cecropterus toxeus | reverse complement strand
ACAATTTCATTTGTGCTCTTATTTCTCTTGCCGTTTTTGGTGCCGTAACCCTTAATCTAGTACATATTTGATCGAAGGTTAAAAGCAATAAATAAAATTGCATGTTTGTGTTTTTAAACTTAAAGCTCGTGTTCTGATGTCATTTCATGTTTTTTTTTTGGAATGTTTAAATTTATTTATTGAATGTTCAAAGAAAAATAAAAATAATTATCTTAAGAACTAATATGGAAATATCCACAACATTATCAACACAAAAATAATGAAATCTAAAAAAAAACAACAATTGGCGCCAATTCAATACGTAACTTTAGCGTCAACCACATATGTATGTATATATTTTTTAGCTTGCGCCTTCAAGCCTAACTTAATTAATTCGCGGCCATCTTTTTTCCAACGCCATCAACCACATAAAGACAAATACGGATAAAATATAATATAAAAAAATAAGCAAATGGCGCCAAATTAACACGTAACTGTAGCGTGTCTGTACATTAAGACTCGAGGCAGTTTTACGTCTTAGAATATTTTCAATATTTTTTAGACTTAGTCTTGTTTTCGTTTTTATTTTGAACGACGTTAGAGTGGTAATATAAAAGTTTTTATTTAATAAGTATCGGCTTGTTTACCAACTACAGTTCGTTTGGGTCAAGAAAGTTTAAAGTTTTAAAGTACAATGAATAATCACTACAGCATGTTACGTCACTACTCCTCCAACTAATCGTATGTGAAATCATCAAAAATATAAGCAGAACATTTAATTTGAAAGTGCACGTGAAGAAAGTGTGGCACACGCTTGACCAGCTTGAAAGTGAGTTAAGGCAACTCCAGACGCTTGTAATGTAATGGATGTAATGTAGGTAATGTAATGTATGTTTTATAAAGGTAGCAAAACATGCCCCTACTATGTAAAGGATCCAATCTTAAAGTTGACAGAACACTTTGATTCCACTCTGGGGGAGCCGATGCTATCCGTTAGCGTGGCGGGAGAGGTATATGGCTAAGTAGAAGCCACATATGATTTATTCTAAGTTAATCACATGTGGTTATCGTGAGGTCCGACTCTAATTCTATCTAGATTTTATTACCGATGTCTTAAGGAGACATCCTTTCATCACATGGGTTGCATGTTCGCTTACTATTGCTTTGATCGAACATACATATATAACCGTTCCCATGTGGGACAAAAATCCTACCTTGAGACTTGAGAGGACTTAATTGGAACGCCTCATAATACTTGTGTTGCTACCCTTGAGGACAAAGTAGGAATACCTTTCTAGTATTTGTTTTTATTAAATCTTACAACCGTGCACACAATACGCTGTTATAATATACATAGATATACATAGATAGGTCGCATTGGTTCCACAACCATAAATTATTTTGACCACATGATTAATGTATACACGATCTCTTTATGAATCCATCTGGAAACTGGTAGGTATAATACTTTAATGTTCACGTAATAAACCGATACCCAATAAATCAGTGAGAGCGCCGGCACTAGCATAACATATCGACGGAAAGCAATCTTGTTATACTCGTATCTAGATAATGCAACTTGAAAAAAATCACAACTTTTAAAGCTAGTCTACTAGTAACTTATTTAAAAATTGAATTTTATCTTATGAAAATATATCATTGAAAATTTAAACCAAAGACAATTTTTATTCTATGACACTATTCTTAGAATAGTGTAATTGATTTTGATTTTGAGATGCGACAAATTCGCTTGCACACGCCGATATAATATTGAAATTGTTGATAACAATTTCCGTTACATTACAATAAACACCGTCTGGAAACGCCTTTAAACGTGTCCACTATCGCAGATTCACGACCACCTCGATCCTCATTCAAACCGATTGGTAAATTGTTTGCATAACAATACCATGTATAATCCACCATAATGGCTCTGAAGTAACTGTTGGCTGTTTTGTTGTCTTTTTTGTCGAAAAACACGCGTGTCCATGCCAATTGTGCTTGAAATGCGAACCCATGACGTGTTGTAATTTCAGAAATTCGAGTTACTCGATTATGACATCGCAGGCCTTTAAACGGGTTGCAGAAACTTATACTTATTTTTGACTAGTTTTTTTCCAGGCTCGGATGGAGCCTGGAATTGGGTCGCTTACCCAAGGTAAAATTATCCTATCTACTACTCATAATAAAGGCACACGAATTACATCCCATTCGGCACAAAAAAATACAAACACATCTGCACAAGCTTTCGCACTTTTAAAATTAGTAAGATTTATTATTTTCCTGTAAAGTTACGTATTTTAAACATAAAAAGACTTGTGTTCGTTATTACTCTGGTAGGTAAACGTATGTATGTTTAAGTTAAACTAACTTAACTTATCAAAATAGAAATCCCGAGATTGTATGCAGCAACTAAATATTGACAACCTACGTGCACAAATATGCCTAAGCATAGAATGTAAATTAACAAATATCGTCTTATAAAACTTGACCTTGTAATAAACGGATTTGAAATCGAAAGTATTAACTTCGACTGCATAAGAGATGACCAAAAACGCACACAAAAACAAGTTCAATGTCTCTTTCCATATCCCGTCACAAAAAGTATAAAGCCGTTCTTATGAAAAGTGCCAAAAACGATTAAACTAACGACCAACCGACTTTATTAGTCATGAGTCACGTATACAATACGGATGCACATACAATTTATCACATTTCATTCTATTTACAAATTCTTATAAATTCTTTAACCGTATTCTAATGCATTGTTATCTTAATTCGGTAGTCCAAAGTCGTCTGGTTTCCTTGCTTTATTTCATGTAACCAGTAGTGATCATTTGACGTTATAATAATAGACATTTTAATTTAATTAATGTAGTTGTCACAAACTATATTCGTGTTTGAAACAAATGTTTTACTCATTGAAATATATATTACAAAGACTAAACTGAAATGAAATTATTTAAGTCAATAAAACGAAACTACTCTATTTACCTAATTGGTATTTGGTATTGTTAACTTCTGTTTTAGTTAAAATCGAGATTAGTACAATTATTAAAAAAAAAAAAAAACAATTTCTAAATTATCTTGTACGGTTACATTTTTTCTTTATATACTGTGCATTGTTTTATCAGAAGCTAAACTTCTAAACATTCTGTCGACAGATCTTTTAAAGATATTTGTTCTATTTCACGCATCAATAAATAATCTAAAACTCAGTTAAAATAGCCAACTTATTCTTTACCTTTATATTATTTCTAATTCTTATCGACTTTACATTGTTAAAAATCTTTGATCTATTTTTAACATAGTAATAATCCAACACCCGGTTAAAAGAATCCGACGATTTATTCTATATCTACGGAGGCTGTTACGCACGATTTATGTTAGCGGCCGCGGCGCTCGTTGAAAGAGCCGCTTATGCAACAAGTACAATTACTGGCCGGTTGCAATAGCACAATTAACGTGTATTTCTAAATAGTTTGGCTAATGAATTGCCCAAGAAAATGCACAGGTTTTTCTCCACAATATTTCCCATGGATGACAATGTGGTCCTAAGTTTGTACCGTCTGTCACACGCCGCATTCAACGTAATGAGAATGAAAGTGAGTTCAGTTTGTTCGTGGTTATCATTGAATAATAAATAGATAAGGCAATTGTTTGTGTTAATTAAAATTATGTAACATTAAGCCCGTGTCCTAGTGATTATATTTGTGATACTAAAACACTAAACGAATAACAAGTTTCGCCTTATATAATAATTTAAACAAGACTGATTTATTGCGTGTGTTGCTTACTAAAAATTGAATAGAAAGCTCATATTTATCATGTGTTTAGGTTACACCTAATATATTCTGTAGATATTTAATTTATTTCTTATTTCAATTACAAAATATCTAAATGAAAAGTTAGATTTGTATACTATATTTTATAAAGTTACATAGCGCTGATTTTTTAAAATCAGTAAATAAACGTTTAATATAGAAGTTATGTATTTTTTAAACATAAATAGACGCTATTGACCAACTTTATTGACCTTATGACTATCACCTACTTCCTTGACGTAATAATTTTAATCTGCGAATAATAAATTAATAATTCAGTATTTTATAGAAAATAGCAATCTTAAAATGCAGCATTTCGTAAGTTAAAATTATGTGATACGTTGCAAAATAACCAAGATTATCCTTCACAAAAAGACGTATAAAAAATTAATAAATAATTAAGTAACAAAATAAATGCAAAACTTGATTAATAACCGCAACGTGAAATCCTCAGCAGGTAAAAATTGGCCTATAATTAATTTGCATATTGCATCGCTCTTTCAATTATTGACAAAGTGAAGTAAGAATGCTAATGATTTATTAAAAATAAAAAGCAACACGCATATAGTAAAACTAGGAAAATTATGCACGTGTTCAAAAGGTAGAAAATTTATGATGTTCGCGGAAAATGCAACGAGCGTAAAATTTATTTTTCACTTTTCATTACTTACGTGAAACATTACACATGAAGAATTGTAACATAAAGATAAACACTGTTTCATTTGCACATTTGACACCTGAAAGGGCTAAAAGCATACGATTTACTTCTTTATCTCACCTGTTACTATCGCAAGTGTGAACAGCGCCGTGGCGCCGAAGGACCTCATCTTAAAGTTTGCACAGAACACGGTCTACACTTCACAGGCACTGGTCACCACCGCATGACGCGACAACGCGCGAGAGCTCAGCGCGCTACAGTGATCGCGGCAAGCTCACCAGCCACGAGGTGGTGGGGCGTGTGAAGGCCCAAGGGTTACGGAAGCGGACTAAATGTCAGGGATATAGCCGGATACGGGCTATGGGGTTTTTGTTTTAGGTTGCAGAATTAGTGCTGGTGATTGTTGTTTGATTGGAAAGTTTATAGTGGATTTTCATTGTTTTTTTTTACCCAAGTTATTTTTTCAAATTACGTGTTGTTTTGCCATTATGTAATACTATAGTTAACATTATCCCAATTCGAAAGGACGGTATTTGATAGAGCTGACAAGCAATGGATCCCGAGTTCGATCAACGGCCAGGAAGACAAAGGTCCAAATTATTTATTTTTATTGAGCCTGAGTGCTAATTTATTTACCTTCATGAATGCATATCTATAGCACCCATCCTACAAGAAAACCTTAGAAAGATATAAGAGGGTGCATAATTGAAAACTTCTAAAGTATTTAAAATTTCAAAATCTTACATTAATCACATCATTACCATAATATCATGATTAGAGGCAAACATTATTTGACACAAACTGCGTTAAACAAATTTATTATAAGCTCTACCATGATGAACTCGTTGAAGTCTTTTCTATGGCGCGTTATCACTCAGTCGCTCTACATTTTAATTACATACTAAATGAGGCCTACAGTCTTTCCTGCGTTGAAATATATTGCAAGAACTCTATGTCCGTCCGGAATAAAGTAGCTTTCTAAAAGTAAAATAATGATAAGAATCGGTGCGGTAATTTTCGCAACATCATATAAATAAATTCTAGGTCGTTGGTTCATTATAATGTAAGTATTAACAATTATGTAATGAAATGTAAACATATAAATCCAACTTAGTTCGAAACAAAATAAGCATATTCATGAGAGAATATAGCTCACTAGTGACAAGCGAATACTTAGATATTTTATCTAATAAATTAGGAAGTCTTAAGGTAAAGTAATTGTTTAGTCTTTTAAATCATATTACGTATATCGCCATAATTATTTATTATTTTTCCTTCATAAGTTCTTCTGTAATTAATTTATTTCTTAAGCAATGTAGTCTGTTTTAAATTATATCAACAATTAAATTTTCTTATATAAAAATGTAGATTTTTAAAAGGCTTTAAAGAACTTTAAAGCAAAATTTTCGTTAGACCCCTATGCCCTTAATAAAAGAACAAAGTTGAAATTCCTCGGATAAGTATTATATAACATTTAAATAACTGAACACTGAAAAAGTATATTCAGTGTTCAGTTATTTAAATGTTCAGTTATTCAGTAGAATAACATGTTATTCAGTTGAATAACATTTTAAATATCACTTTAACATATATGTATATCGTTAAGTCAAGTCATAATGTTGGCATTACTTTATATAGACTCAACAATGTACTAACAAATAAAAAACCTATTTTTATGACGAAGCCCACGCATATGAGCAGGCAATTTGTCATATCCCACATGATATGAAATTATAGCTTCTCACCTTCCCCAGCATAACTCAGTATTCAAAGAATGAGCAATTAATTAAATGTGTACATTTGAGCTTGTAATCTAACCCGTTGCGTGCTCGCCCTACTCCCTTACATCTATCATCGGCTACTTTTTCTTTTATCGTCGTAGTAGCGGTACGCTTCTGATGTAGGCTTAAATTAAGTTCGCATTTTATGAGCAGATTAGCCTTAATATATAATAAAAATACGTTTACGAACTATATCGTTATAAAAGTTTATTTTCTATCTCATGATTTTACTTTACATTAACATATACTAAAATTTGGTTTATTATTAGGGTAGGGAAGGCTAAATTTAGCTAATGAGGATAGCCAATACTTACTACTGACAATAACTATCTATTTATACGAATTTATTAAAACAAACTACCTATCTGTTAATTATACTCGTAATTTAAAATTCAACGCAAACTTCTAACTCTGCAACCTGTTGACGCTTCTTTACTGAGACAACACGACACAGAATGGGGTGGCGCCATCAGCACATTTATTTTTGACCATTCACAACACTACTCGACATGTTTGAACCTAGAATTCAATGAATTTATGATAATTAATTCATTTGATTCATTGTGTTCAGTAATTCATTAAGTTAAGGATGAAACTTACGTCAACTATCATGCCTACACATGGAAGCTTATGGGTGCACATACCATAAAGATGCCGGCACGACACCGACACGTCGGTTACCGTCTACGACAGTCGGCGCCGGCAACGACATATCGGAGTCGTGCCGGGGTAGTGAGCACAGCGCGCAGTCCAATTTCTTAAAACTATGCTTGCACTGATTTCATTACCAGACTCATGTCGCCTCGTGTCAGTAAAGAAACGCTTGATTAATATTAATATTACAATACAATACATCAGTTAATGTTTCAGGTGCCATGATCAGGGAGCTGCATAGCCATTATTTTAATGTAATGGAACCATCCCATAAGTTAAATAATGAATATTATAAATAAAATTATAATTAGCTTCATTATTCAATATTACTTAGCTTATTTAAACATATTGAATAGTTATACAGTATATTCGCTTTGTAAGTAGTAACGTAATAAATAACAATATTATCTTTGTTGCAGTAAATTATGTGATGATGCGAAATCCGAGTTATATACGCCGATTCGTGTAATATATCAAGTTATGTAACTTATCGTAACACTTAAATACAACGAGCATTACATTTTTGGTTAAAAGGTTGATTTATTCAAAAATAAGTTGTTTATATGACAGTGGTACTATACCGATGTACTGCGCAGACGATTCTTGGTACAATCCCATTCAGCTACACGATAATTCGTATTTATATATATGTTTTGTGTTTATTATGTGGTATCCGACGTACCTATTCTAGTTTGATAGTTAAGTAAGTAAATAGATGTACATGCAATAATTATGCCTACCTTATTATAAAAAGACTTTTCCTCGAGTGTTTGACTTTAAATTTTGGCAATTGCACTACATGGATGACTTAAAAAGAAAATGCTGCTGTCAAATCTCAGTTTATTCTTTCCAACATCCACGCTCCATCCAAGCTGAGTTATTACCGCCCATATATCCACAGACATTTTGTAAGAAACTTCATATAGAACAGGGGTCCTATCTGAAGTCGATAACAGATGCGTCGCTGCTCTTCGACGACTGAGATGGTCGCCTCGTATATAACTGAGCCGGCAACCACACCCTTCCAACAAAACGTAAAAACTGCTTCCCCTGCTAGAACCTCGCCGGAGCTACACTAATTCTATCACCAGATGAACTGGTGATTCAATACAAAAAAATAAACACAAACATATCGGCGACAAAACTTATTATACTTATCCAATAATAATAACAATATTACACTTGTCCAATCATATTCAACTCGGAAACCTTATAAATATATTAACAAAGATGGCTTATCGCATCATACGATATTTTTTGAGACACCTTATTTTTTTCCCAAAACCCAATATTGAATATATGTATTTTGTTTGTCCTGTAATATTTATGTATAACTTCCACAATCATTAAAAAGGGCTTCGGAGGTCCCAAATGTAACCATTACCATAATTTCCATTTATAATGCCAAGTTCTTAGAAGTCGTCTGTATTTATTGCATCTTAAATATAGATGTGGAGTTCGTTAACCCATTTCACAAGTTAAATAGGTTATTGAACTTCCACATAGATCGTTTTATAAGAAATTTAAAAGAAACATTAGCATTCAATAATTCTTAGCAATAAATTTCCATTTTATTGTTCTACGAATTTTGGAATGTATTAACTTTGAATATTTAGATTAGATTTAGAGTTAAAGTTATTTTTCAACAAAAATATTATTATCAAGTATATTATTCGTCGTCAATCCATTATCCTCCTAGTGCTGGGCACGAGTGCTCAGATTGAGAGAATTTCAGAGCTACCGTGCTGGCCAAGTGCGAATAGGTAGACTTTACATACCCTTAAGAACTTTTTATATTCGATTAATAATACACTGTTAGCATTTTTTTTAAATATAACATAATTGAGTGAACAATATAAATAAGCGGTAATAAAAAAACTCCTGTTTTAAATTTCTCTTGTTTTATTGAAATGAACATTTCAATAAAATGAAAGAATGATTTATTGCTCTTTTATGTAAATTACAGTTACAGCATACTTGAAGTCTTTGTCGACATAAACATATTTCTTAACACGGCTGGCTTTCTTGTATTATTCAAAAGAGTGATTAAATCTATCACCATTTCTAACACTCTACCGGCGTTTTCAAGGTTCTTTCGCAATTTAGAAAGGACGACGAAAGTAACCATGTGAACATATCATACAACACTAAAATTGAATACACTGATTTTATCTTATACTATATTATGACATTTATGAATAATTTTTTATATTATTATAGTAGCGAGTATGTAGATCACCTGATGATAATTGGCTTGCCAATAGCGAGTATGTAGATCACCTGATGATAATTGGCTTGCCAGTAGCCAATTATCATCAGGTGATCTACATACTCGCTCCCATGGACATTTGTGATAAACCCCTATTAATAACCTTTTCTAAAGTTAGACACAGAACAATTGCTACCCATCAAATGACGACAAATGTAGAAGATGATGACAATGACTAAGTTGCAATGGAATAAGTATATGTCCTTTATCACATCCTTCAGGTCAAAATACAAAAGTAGTGGCGCTTAATATTGCTATTATTAGACAGAAATAGGCTTTGGTACCTCCAATGTCAAATCACGAAAAGCTCTACCAACTTCATATTAATGTTCGTATTTCCATCAACTTTTTTCTACTCAACTGCTTCCACTCCTAACCATATGAATATTAGATGAACTGTATGATACATCTTCGTATATATAATTGTACCAAAACTTCATTAGCCTTGCCATTTAAACGGAACCTAGGTTCCGTTCGCCTATAACTTATAAATATAATTATTCGTACATTCGACGTTAACATTAATGATAGAATTACGTCGTACTGTCGCCGGCATTGTTACCGTGCTCTCCGAAGCATGATGCCGAAGATTTTGCGCCACCAGCATTATTGTACACTCGATAGCCGCAATGCACCGATGCATTAAGTTATATAAGCCGAAAAACGTAAACTGGGCCGCAAACACTTTCCCATTCGCGAAGCCCGCATTATTGACACAGATTGTCCGATTATTATAAGTGTCAAATACTCGGTTGTAATTATGTGTCGGTTCTAGGTCGTTACGATTAATGCAACCTGTTTGGTTGCAATTAAAACGTGAAGCCTAGTGACGGTAATGTTTTGAGAAATTAATCTGCAAGGTAGTTGATACGATATTGAATAAATATTAATAAATACAAGATATAAGAGAGAGTTATTCCATGTCGTGATGGTATATAGTCAAGGTCTTCTTAGTATATTTATTTATATTTGAGAAACAAACAATTACATAATACACAATCAAACAATACATTAAAAATAATACTAAGATCAGAGAAGTTTCTATCTGTGAGAAATAGTATATAGTATGTCAGAGATGTTTGTCCATAGTGATTGTCACTACTTAGTAAATCGGCCTAAAGGTAGCCAACATATGAGCATGTGTAGCATGGACAAATGACACTGATGATATACTTACTCTTACACTATTCAGTTTTTTAATATAATTTGAATAATAATGATGTAGTTAATATATATGTCTATGCAGCGTTATATTTTTTATCTAAGAAAACATGTATCGTATAAAATTATTATTTTTAAATAATCATATAATTTGAATAATAATGATGTAGTTGATATAGATGTCTTTGCAGTATTATATTGTTTTTATTTTGAAAAAATAAAACCATGTATGCTATAAAATTATTTTTCTATTATATGCGGTATGATTAGACAGATTATCGTAATTAGCAGTTACGTTAAAAAATGAAATCATTAGTTTAATATAAGTTTAAGATGTTAAAATTCACGCAATGAGTTTTGCTAACAAAATTTTATATTTCAGTTAAGTTTTTACTCACGTTGTTTTTCGTCAGTTATGTAACGGCGGTTAAATTATAGTTTAAAATTAAACAATTAAATAGACTCTTTCGAAACTTGAAAGCAATTACGTTATGATAAATGAGCTACTTAGCACAGTTTTTTTAAAGTATTTCTGATAAAGTTTCTAAGATAGAAGCAGTGATAATAGTTATAGCTATTTTAACATTGAGCTGAGTATTTCGAAAAAAATGTATATCTAAGTCAATGTCTTGGATACGGTAGTTGGTTCTATAAAGTATGTCAGTTAAAACAAATATACAATTCGTCGTGTCTTTGAACATTGTTTTTATCTATATTCTTCACTGAATGAGCACTAGGCTATGCCTCCAACATTTATTCATATTTAATAAGAAGTATTTTAAACTACCTTTAATACCTACTTAGTTACCCATTATTATTATTCATAGTTACACGCACAGACTGTTTTGTGTGTCTAATGGATTCATAGTTCTTGTAGCTATTGACATACACAAAGGCTGTCTATTTTCTTTATGGAATGGGTACTTACGCTAGTCAGCTTTTCAACTGACAATATTTTAGCTTAGCAACAAAGACCCATGATGTCTTTACAAAACTACTCGAATCCCAGGCATACCACTCATTACCCGACTACGTCAGAAAGAGGGCAATGTTTTTCGTGCGTATATATGTTTTTTTGTATGTATGTCCATTTCTTTGACACGCGCTACAGCGCAAACGGCTTGACGGATAGTGACGTATTACATATCATTAGAATCGCCTCAGTTTGCATAGTGGCATAGGCTATATATTTTTTTAAAATGGCGCCTGGAAATGGTGGACAAGGGAGGGAGGACAATATGATTATCAAAGGGAAGCTAGTAAATAGACCAATACTAAAAAAAAAATACTCTTACCTGACTATTTTGACATAAACTCATATAAGCGTTAAATTAAATATGAGCAAAAATTTCGTTATAAGCAGTCGAGTTTTTTGTTTTAATGTTTTTAACCATGTAACTACTTTTTCTAAAATTATAGGCGTACTACAAATTTACTATCACTGCTTTAGGCGACGAAGAAAACCATCATGAGGAAACTTGCACACCTAAGAGTTCCTTAGAAATAAAGTTCTCAAAAGGTGTATGAAGTCTATCAACTGGCACTTGACTAGCACGGTAAACTACGACCGAAAATTTTCCCTTTCTAGAAGAAAACCCTTGACCAGTAGGGGACAATAATGGCTTGGCGATGATTTCAAATTGTATTTTAATCATATTGTATGAAGTATTAATAATATTCGTTCAAAATCAGATACAGAACAAATACCTATACAAATTTCCTTACTATCTAAAATCGCTGTACTTACGTTTTAAAATCAAGATTGATTGTTTGTGCTTACAAATAAAAACCTGAATTTACTGTACGTAAATCATGTAGGATCATATTATCATAAAATTTACGTCTCCTATAAATATTTTCCTGTAAAATATAACCCAAAACCATATATTGTACACAATGGATTTTACCTTGACAACTGACCAAAGGATGCACCTACATTGTACCGCATTCTTCACAACACCATATGGTAACATTACATAAGTATTACAATACATTTACCACTTTTTATTGCAAGGCTGGCCTCATAATTGAGATAATTTAATGCGTGCTCTATGCGTGAACAAGACACGTAATAAATAAGTAGGTCTTATTACAAATGCCAAATTATATCTTCACTAGCTTCTACTCGCCTAGTATATGGTATGCGTTAGTTATCTTATTAATTAAGTTTACATTAAAATTAACGACATTTTGAATGAATTATAAAAATGTCAATTCTAAATGTCTATTTCTAGCGTGAAGCATTCCTAGCGTTTCGGTGGAAGGGTTTGGTTGCCGTCTCACTCATATATGAGGCGACCATCAGTCGTCCGAAGAAGCAACGCATTTGTAATCAATTTCAGATAGAACCCCTATTCTATATGTAGTTGCTTACAGATGTCCATGGGCAGTAGGAACCACTTACCATCAGGTGGACTGCGTGCTCGTTTGCTACTTCATTCTTGTAAACAAAATTTATGTATTAGGTAAGGAACAAAAAATTAGACAACAATGACACTGCGGCAGCATGATATAGTACGCTTCAAGCCTACTTCAATATTGGAAAAAACCCTGTGTACAATTGTGGCCACTAGTACCACATTATTAGTACCAGCCTTTAATATTATTATATGTAGAGTTTTTACTTATTAAATTCGCCAATTAAAAACCAATTTCGAAGATCTCCATTGGCCTAACATCTATATTGGCTAAAAAAATACAACTCAAAAGACTATTAATTAAAAAGATAATTACAGAAGCATAATTATAAAACTTGCGCATTTATTATATTAGAGGTGGCACAATTGCGGTGTTATCAGACAATATATAATTATATATGTGGTACAGAGGAACTTTATGTAACATATTGGAACGTGATATGTGATGAAACTAACCTATTATGTTTAGACTCCGTGTGTTGATTGGAGAGTACTTACCACTTACGTATTACGTAACTGTACGTCCATACCAGGCTACCAGGCTATTCAGGTACTAGTAGCTAAAGACAAAATTCATATAGGATAATAGATATGTGGCGACCTCATTTAATATACTTTTTATTTCTTTAAAAATTATTTCGGATTTTACATATTAAGAATGTTTTACTTTTTGACAATAGAAAGAAAATTTATTGTCATCTTATTTTTACTCCTAGAAGAAGACGCTATATTTTAGTTCACTATAATTTTATTGTAAATATTTTTATTATTTGTGTATAGTAAATATAGGTGTGAAATCAGTGCATAGACCCTTTCCTTACACCCTGTAGATATGCAAGTGATATGGAGTTCGTCAATAAAAATCTTCCTGCTAGGTCTCAAAATTATCATAGCATTGCAATGGCTCTGAAATAATTACGGTTAAATAAATATTCAACATATCATGCATTTTTGTCTAGTATAGAGACCATACAAGACTTGGAAAAAACATTGAAGTAAAGTAAGTACCTATATTCAATCATTCAAAAAGGTATAAATCGCACTGGTTGAATTTTTGTTGACTTTATTGAAGTTAATGTTTTTGAACGATGTCTTATATTATTATCTGTATCGATTTCCAGATGAGGTTTTTTTTAATATATTCTTCCGTTATTTTTTCCATTAAATCCTATTACACATTATTTCAGTCGGATGCCCAACTACGAAACATACGTCCGCTACACATTAGCGAGCTATTGTTGAAATAACAATTAAGCAATTTGTTATCAGACGGCCTCATCTCAACTTAGAATTCCTAATGTACCAGCATGTAAGATCTACCCTTTCTCTGGCCTTCTCAATATTGACTGAGGACTCAAGAAGTAAACTAAGATCATCTTAGAATGGTGTTTTAAAGATGATACCAAAAGTATGTACAACCGCTCAAAAAGGTTTATCATCGCACTTGTTTAATGTTTGTTGAATTTTCAACTTTAAGAAGCTCGAAAAAGATTCATTTTACAATAATACTATTGAGTAGCAAGTAAACGATTTGTATGTGATAATATTTTGAGATACGTAGCAGTATTACAGGCATAAATCATCTATTCGCGTTACATACTGGGCTTTTGTAACTGAAATGTTTTGTTAGTTATCGCAATGGTAGGATTTCGAAAATATGAACTAAATTTCAGATTCCATAACTTGATCGTACATCAGACAGACGCCTTAATAAAATCTTATCTATAATAACAATCTACGAATTGTTATTTGGTTACCGTTCGTCGATAAAAAATAAATATAAACTAATAAAGTTTATATTTATTTTTTATCGACGGACAGAATTTCGAAAATGTATCCTCATTTCACCACAAATAAAATTAAATACTCAGAAGAGTACAATGTAATGAAAATTAAATAAGGAAATTGTTTTGTCATCCCTATGTGTTTAAGTTACAGCCAAAGATCCGTTCATGATTTTACACTAATATGATCGCGGAGTTGATCCAATTTAATAAGTAACAGGAACTCACGATACGCTGTTTATTTTTTTTTATTTTCATTATTGTCGATATTTCGACATAGTTGCATGGATCGTAGTCACGACGAAACTTTTTACTGAAAAAGAAAAACAAACTAGACGTAGGGTTGATAGATTTATTTACCACTAGTTATTGTCAACATTTTCTCCGCTACCGCAACTTCGCCGTGACCACGATCTATGGAACTGGGTCGCAATATCGGCAAAAAAGAAAATAAAACCTCATAATGACCCATTACAAAGTTAAAAATATCTGTTTTTTAAACAAGTAGCAATTCTTAAGTGATCACATACAGTACTAATGTACCATCCATTATAAAAGTCAGCCACTCTCTACAAACCGCTGCTATCTATTAATCTACTTGTTGACTTATAGCACTTTGAACGAGGGTCCAATTTAAAAGCGGTTGTATCTATAAGGGTACCACTATTGGATTTATTAGTTAAGAAAAAACTGAAGAAGGAACTCGTTTGACAAAGCCTTTCAATAACTCTTAAAATTGGAAAAAAAACCTCTATGGTTTTACTCCGGAGATATCACCGCCTCATCAAATAACAGCTATAAAGAGCGATATAATTGTCTTAAGTGTTCTTACTTAGTTCTCAGGGGTAGAAACGAATCTAGGGCCGACTTCAAGCAAGACCCTAATTTTATCGGGTTGATGAAAAATATCCTTTAGCAGCAGTAGCCACTCACCAATAGGTAAAAAGCATTCTCGTTTGGTACAGTAAATTTACTTAAGCCACGGTTTATAAGTTGAAAGGGAAATTTATGTAAAATGATAAATTTCAGTATGTCACCATAAATATATGATATAATAATAAATGTCTAAGTAGCGCATAAGTCAATGCTTTCGTCTGTTTTTCACTGCGGAGCTAACCAAATAAGTAAAAGGTTTTTGGGTCAACTACGGTGGAATCACCTCTATCAAGTACTTAACTTATGTGTTACGTTACCACTTAAATAACGAGTAGTACTTATTGCTTTACTGATTCAATTATGTAAAAACCGGAAAAACAGTAAGTAATGACGGAGGCATATACTTAAATTAACCTGCTCTTCGCTAATTTTAAATGTATTAAAGCAGTTTTCTGTATATTATGTTTTATTCAATCTCTAGTTCAGATATAATTTCCTCGCGATTCTTATTTTTTTAAGGATTAAATTTATGTCAGTGAAAAAGTCGTGTATAGGATCTATGATAAAAATATATCTGTTATTGCACTTTTTACTGCAGCTTTTTAAGCTACGAAAAAAAACTGGAATGATAATTTATGATGTAAAAGCCGATATAAAGAAACAAAATAATGAACGAAATAACAAACTTTAGAACAATATTAATTAGTTATTTTTTGTATCTAGCATAGATGTAGCATAGATATAATCTAACCTAAACCCGTCACATCCTGAGAGCGACGTGATTAACAAGAAAATAAAGAGTACGTTGATGGTGATTTGAATTCTGCTTCTTGTCACTCGGCAATAAACAGTCGATGATGTTTAAAACTCTACTCTTATGACTTAGACCACATCCAAACCCCCCGCCGCTTGGCACGCGGAAACACGACCGTTTACGAAAATTTACGCCGGAACACGAAGCGCGCGTTCCACGCGTTCGTGACGCCAGATTTTATCGAATGGGATTAGACGATACACTTGCGTACACCTCTCGCTGACACTAAATTATTATCATACCTTTACTGTAAAACAAGGTCATATTCTCACTTTTATTTTATGTAACAACGTCTAGTTTACCTTGATCGTCGAAAATCCTTTATCAACTTACATTTTATGTTTTAAAATTATAAAATTCGAATGCTTTGCCTTTCGTGCTGGTGCCAATTATTATTATTTTATTTATTGAAACCAATTTGTATAATTAATTCTTGCTGGAGATAGATTTTCTTTCGGAATGAGAATGATTAGATTCATAAGTGCATTCTGTATTTTATGTTATTTACTTAATTCTATTAAAATATATACCTATATTAAAATCCTCTCAAATACCCTTCAGTTTCCAAGTAGAAGCTCTAGACAAACATAAATGCGTAAATAAATAAATTTTAAAAATAATAAGGCACAAGTGAGGCCTCACATGGAGTACTGCTCGCATCTCTGGGCTGGTGTGCCACAGTACCAACTTAACTCCTACTTGACTCCGTACAGAGACGCGCGGTCCGAATCGTCAATGACCCAAGGATTTCCGATAGGTTAGAACCCTTGAGTCTGCGGAGGGACATAGGTTTCCTCTGCGTGTTCTCCCGGCTTTACAATGGTGAGTGTGTATAAGCGGCATTTCAGTAGCCACTTGCCATCAGGTGGAATCCCTGAAAATTAATTCGACATTTTTTGTATCATGCAAGAAACCTTTGCTTAACACACATACATAAAATCATATACAGTGCACATATTCAATACTAAAGCTGAAGTTTAATTTTATTTTACTTTTAATATCTATGTTATGCGGACAAGGTCATTCTTAATCGCTTTTTATACGTTTATATTGTAAGCTTGTCAAGTTTTTGTATAGGTAAGCAACTTTAGTCTACACTTGACACCTGTAAAGACTAAAGCTTTTAATACATTTATTTTAAGCGACATGTAGTTTGATATCGTATATTTTATTCATGATGCTTGTTTAATATAGGTTTAAAACTTTTATATATAGGTTTAAAAGAAAATGAAAATTATTTTTAATATTTATACTAATATAATGAAACTGATGAGTTTGTTTCGTTGAACGCGCTAATGTCAGGAACTACTAATTCGAATTGAAAAAGTATGTTTGAATTGTGTAGTCCATTTATTGCGAAAGGATATGTTTCATTGTTGTTTCATTGTTTTTTTTTTTACGTAGTAGCGGGTAAAACCGCGAAGTACAGCTAGTCTAACGGCTTATCTGACGGCCCCCGCGATGAAGCGATCACCATAGCGGTCTAACATGCAATGGGATCCAGGTTCGACACCGATCAGGCATATATCAGAATGATAAAATAAGATTCTGCGCTTCGTTTGAGTATGTGGGTATTAGTCTTTGTGTGTATCTATCAACATTGAAAAAAACCTGTGATACCATCAGTGTAGAAAGGGTGGTATAAATTTCGTGTCTATAATTTGAAAACCAATATTTTAACTACATTTATTTTCAACATACCTAAATATAAGAAAAATCATCCTAATGATTTTATTTGTTGATAAACTTGTTTCGATTGTTATTTGACTCAATATTTTTCACTATTTTTTACATTTCATTCTTAATATTATATAGCCGTAATAATATTAAATATTCAAAAGCCGTCCTTTTAGATTACATTCTTTATTGGAACACGTTATACACATTGTTATTTACCGATTAGCTATTTGTTATTTACGATAAATGAGCAGAGTTGAAAACAGGATGCAGGAGAACAATACAGTACAAACACAATCTTCACATGTAGCTACCGGAAATAATTAAGAAACAAATACAAAAGTTGCATCAGTTAAGCGAAGCTTGTAAAAATGATCTATAGAACATTAGCTCTCATATCTCGTTAATGCTGAAAGCGAACCTTGTAGGAACCTTAATAAAGACGCGGATACAAATTAGTCGTATACCAAACGTAAGCTACATTTTTAAGTGGTGTATTGTCGAATAATTCTAGTAGAATTATCATTCTTGTCTCGGCCACGACGGCCTTGCGAACGGCCTTTGCGTCAGAACCCTTTCAACTCTCACCTGGCACGGAATATTCTAATATCAATGATAATAATTATAACGAGGATGATAATGAAGTATTACACGCGTGTTGGGGTCAGTTCCGTCACGTTTTTATATCCGTATACATTTCTTTGTATGTCCTATTAAGCTATCATTGATATAAGCGGAACTATCCATACATATAATGAAAATTGAAGGTCCGCATGTATAACGCGTAAATTTGTGAAAATACGTTGGAGAATCATAATATGTAGCAAGAATATGATCCAATCCTTTATTTAGATTTATTGTATGTCTCTTTGTGTGTTTGTGTTCGCATCAAAAATAAACCACTGAATTAAATTTGAAGGATTACAAATATGTATTGTAATAAAATACTACTTACTTACTTACTATACTACATTACTATTACTAATACTACTTACTTACGGTACTTTAAGGTAGTATTTAATCTTTGTTTTATTGAAATCCATCTACTCTATCAAAAATATTTCAAAATAAAAATTAATGTAACATTATTTTTCAAACGCGGCGCTAGGCGCTCGTTACAAATAAAGTGAAAGGGCATGTCAGAAATATTAAATAATTACCAGCTAACTAAACGCAAAACTAAGGGACAACAAAGCATACTACATTAGCATACTTTTAAATGCATAGTCTAGTAAATAACTCGGCTGATTTTGACTGCACTTTCACGAAAAGATAAAGGATTTTGTCTGGACGCAAAACTTAAGTATCTACACTTAATGGGGTTGGTTGCCAAACAAAGCTTACGTTTCTTTGTTAATCGTGGAGTTATTCAACTTACTTTACTACTTTATACAACTCTAGCGGTCAGCCTCACATAAAAAAGTTTTTTATTTAAATCACAGTCTGAAACGTGTGCACTGCACACGTTTCAGACTCAAGAAGACAATACAAGAATAAAATAGTTCAATTTAAGTAATGTACTAATAATTTCCACATCTCTTAGTCATCTTTCTAAATTCTCTTAGCTTTACCAAATCCATTTTTAGACCTAAAGAAACACACCATTTTCGTCGAAAAACTAGGTTTACACGGTAATTACTTAATTTAAATTGCCAGTTACGTTGTAAGTTGCCAATTTCAGTGCAATTTGTACGCAACAAAGCGAATGAGCAAATGAGAGTGGTGCGGGTATCAAATCACAGGGTCTTGTAAGGCCTTGAGTATTAGACTTAAATCTGATAGAAGTGTAAAAACTCGCTTGCTTTAGTATGAAGTCAAGCCTGGAGCCGTAGCGAATTTATAAATTTATACAAAATCTCATTTACACAGTCATCTACGGACAGATAATGAAGCGTTGTAAAACGTAACATTCTTCAACTTCGTGTATATATATGTGAAAATCGTTGAAAATAAGCACAACAATGTTATAAATACATATATACATATATACACAATATATTTGTGTTTTGTATAAATTGATACTTTAAATAGAATAATTCAACTTATGTATTTTTTTATTATTAAAGTAGCCAATTATCGTAGCAATTACTTCATATGCTATATATAACTTACTCCTCATATCATCTTATCATCTTTTTGTAATATTCTGTACACGTCGTCTCGTTTAAGAATTTAAATTCGCATCAGATAACGGTACAATTACCTCTGTTACCTTACCAATTTGAGCGCAAATTACCTGCTAACAAAGCAAATGAGAGACCAAACCGCAACTCCTTGTAGGGAACCTTGAGAATTAGAAACGACCACTGGCTCCGCCTTAATTGTGCGAATGTAGGAGTTGCTCCAGTCTATTGAGGTAAATGATTCAGAATGATGTTAATTTTTACTGTGACAACTTAGTTAAATGAACGCAATGGTGGTTCGGAGTTTAGAACACCTGGTGTTTCTTAATTAATTGATTCACAGGTTAGTTTATTAACTTTTAGTTTTTATTTTGTTTGTTTGTTGGTGGAGATGGTTCAAAAATCGAGTTGAAGTTGCATCGTACGTTTAATGTACGTATGCAGTACTACGATCCAAATATTCCCAACTATATAAATATGGGTCGTCTAATTTTGCAATCATGCATATCACTGGACAAACAAAAATAAAAGCAATTCTGATAATCCTGCTAAACCACATATGAACAATGAAGAACACAAATCTGTGTAAACACCTGATATTCATTTTTTGGTCACTACAAAGTGACTATGCCTTTTTAACACTGTAGTTGCCATATTTATTGTAACGACCAACTAGTGTAGGTACTAAACATAAGTTTAATGGAAATTATACAACACACTTTTAGGATTAAAATAAAACAAATATTTTGTTTTATTTTCAAAATATAATTACAATCTCTTTAATTGCAAATTTTGTTAATGTACAATGCATTAACTATAATTATAGCTATTTGCGCTGAAATATTTACATCCCGGTACCATAAAATATCTTATAAAATACCAATAACGGTCATTTAAATAGTTTAAGTTAACTATATAAAAACTCATTGTGTCACATTTCGGATCGATATAGCATAACAACTAACTAAGAAAATACTTCAATTTATTACTGGGTTATGACCATTACACAAGGATTATACAAGGGTCATACAGGGATTATGACCATTTGGTACTACTGAATCACGCATCTTAACACATACAATGCCATGTCAGCCACATATGGCTGACACTTTTCAAATCAATTGGGCCATGTCAGCCATATGTGG
>DWNE01001665.1:0-21165 GCA_018249875.1 Cecropterus toxeus | reverse complement strand
TACGCTTATACCTGTACTACTACTTTATAAAATACCAGCTGAATTACCTTTTTTTTTTGTAACGAGGAACCTTTAAAAGGTATCCGACGCAGTGGGAGTGACGCCGGGTTATGTGGGATTCTTACCGCACTAAAAAAACCCCCCGGTGGCCGTCCTCAGCGCCGCGTGGAGGATTCCGGGATCACCAACGGAACACAACCGGGCTCTTACCGGTGAGAATTTACGCTCACCGTGCCTTGAAATGTTACGACGGCAAGCGACCATATATGCCGTTGTCCTTTCTGGGTCGTTCGGCTGGAAGGCTCGAGCTCCCTCTCTTGTCGCCCACAAGTCCGGAAGTCCCCTTTTAGTCGCCTCTTACGACAAGCAGGGGATACCGTAGGCCTCTTCTGGTCTCGGAACTACAGGGTCAACCAGCTGAATTACCTACTCGTGGTTTGCAAAGGGGCTTAAAAATAGTCGCTATCTTTAAATAGTGCAAAATATCAAAATCGAAAGTAGCATGTAAGTTCACCAAGTAAATAAGCTACATCCATGCAAATATCTTGTAAATCGAACCAGCGGTTGTTTCGTGTTTGAGTAACAAACACAAACCCATTATCTCATTTATATATATTACTGGTACTAATAGAAGAATATTAGTATAAGAAAGAAAGGAAATATATGAAAAACATATTTTGTAAAATTTCGTATCGCGACACACCATCATTTACGCTACATTGAAAATAACTAGTCCGCTATTGTAGCACATTTATATCTTTGTAGCTCGTAATATGGACGTTTTAATCCACAAACTCGATGAATATGTATGTTCTGTTATTTATACAGGGTTTACCGCTACAGGCGTTGTCAACTCTTCAAATAACAAGTGATAATGCGATCACTTTTAATCCCGCGAAGTGTTTTAAAGTTCCCTACTTCCCCACTAAGTGTTATTACAATTCTAGCTAAGGCTCCGCGCACACTGGCCATTATCTCTATTGAAACTGTGCGCTCAACGCTACATAATTAATTGCGTCTCTCTTGACCTGCTCCGTGTGCGTAGAGCATCGGGGAGAGATGGGTTTTAGAGTGTGGAGTATATGTTATCTTTGGGTAGGATTTATTATCCTGGTTAACAGAATTACTTAGTACTCGTGTTGTCATATTAAAGTAATTAACCTCGCGTTTTATGATAAGAAAATTCAATCTACTTTAAAATTCTCGTGCTGACTTCGTGAAGATTTCACTGCTTTCATTGGAATCTACATCTGTAACGTGTTATTCATCATTAATATCTTTACATTATCATTTTTATGCATCTCCATATGCTCGTAAGAAAATGAAAAAGTAGAAAGTAAAGGAGAGTCCGTGTATTTAAATTTTATTCATTAAATTAGTTTATGAAACTTTTGAAATCCAAGTTTGAAATTCGAAATATTCGAAAATACTAAAAATACATAAGTAACGGGCGTAGATTTACCACCCTTTAAATATAGCTTCAAATTTTACACTAAATAAAAAAGTGCCCCTTTCTTCCCATTTAAATAGGCTAAAGATTTCTTGGCACCTAACTAGAATTTCCTTTACTTATATAAAAACTAACAGATGGTGGATCATTCACTTGGAGTTAAGAAATCAGGTAAGTATAAGGTCCCAGGTGGTAGATATAACACTGGATTTCGACTTCCACCGCACCCATTTCTAGCGTGAAGCGGTTCTTGCATTTCAGTGGAAGGGTGTTGTTGCCAGCTCACAGGCTATTTATTATATATCTTAGACCTTCAGAGTAGTAACGCATCCATGATCGATTTCGGATAGGACCCCTGATTTAAATGAATTCGCGTACATGGATGGCAGTAACCACTTACCATTACAACAAGCTCGTCAAGCATTCTTCTTTTATTTGCTTAAAAAAGAAACAGAATGACATTCGTGCCCAGCAGTGGCACAAGAAAAGAGTTACAGTCCACAGACCCAGCGTATCTCGAACTTCATACACATGCGTTGTATAACGCTTCCTGCGCTCCGAAAACCTTTTGCCACTAGCTTGATTATAAGCCTTACAAGGTGATTAAATGGGTATGATGTAATATAATTATGACTTGCCTCAAAAAAGAACGTATTTGAAAAATTAATTTTGTATGTCTCATGTCTATATGGCTAATTTAAGAGAATAAGCGTAAGATAAGTAAATATGGCCATTTTGGATCTTTTTATAAAGAGGCAACAATCTGTGTTCTGACTGGGATTTGAATTTCACATCGACTCAGATAGTCGAATGGATCGGATCAGAATCTGAACTAGATGCAATATTACCCGTTATATATCTATGTAATATACATACTTGAGTATTAAACCTCTACCTCCCAACTATACAAACTGTAAACCTGAACGTTCTAAGCTGAGGGAGGCTTGCCGATTTAGAAGGCTCTGCTCTCCTTTGTAGTAAAAGAACATTTATATAGCCACTTTAGAGCCTCCACTAAAACTTTACGATCAGAACACGATTACTTTTTGACGAGTTGAAAAGAAATCTGAAGATTCAGTTACATTTCGGTCTGATTTCGATGATGCGTGCCTAATGTTGAGATTTTACGCACTTTTTATACTTTTCAAATCATCGTAAATAGATACAAAAAACTGACAGATAATATTTTGTATCAATCAAACATTAGTATCTTGTGTTAAATGTAAAGCAATATAAAGTAACATCTGGTGCGGTCAGGAATTGGATGGGTGCTCGCTAGTGGCTGTATTTCTGTGCATGCTTCTGGGCTTTGGTACATCCAGTCTAATTATTACCAAGAGATTTCACTCCTGCTGGAAATATATTCAATTTCTAGCAGGAGTGAAATCTTGATAAGGTGTTTTACAAATATGCCAAATATATTTAAAACATGTTTTATTGGTGATTATTTGAGGACCCGCATGGCGGAGCGGTCACCATACTGGTCTGACGCGCAGTGGATCCTGGGTTCGATTCCGGTCAGTCAGAAATATGAATGATGAGTTTAGATTTCTGTTCTGAGTCTGGGTATTTGTGTATTCGTCTCTGTGAGTCCATGGCACCCACGATACAGTGGGGCTATGATTGTAGAAAAGCGTGTATTTTATGTAAGCCTACTAATGTTAGTTGCATTTCTGAGTACTGCTCTCGGAACCCTCTGTAAAATCTATATTTAAAGGTGGTGGAACTCTTTGTGGTTGGAACCTGGAAGTACCACCGCCACACCTATTTCTATCTTATAACAGTGATTTGCGCTTTCTAGTCTGAAGAGTGTTGTAAGGGGGAAATACTTATCCCAGGGGTTGCAACTTAGTCCTCAGGGGATAACACATATCAAATGCTGCATAATCGTTTGCTACTTGAATTTGTTTCGTTATAACTAGGGCTATATCACAATATTAATTCTATTAGTTAGGTACATCATTTTATTGATGTCATTTTAAATCAAAATCATTTTCATCTATCACATAGTAAAATCAAACTTCGTCACATAATTGGTTCTAGCGAATATTTGCCAACCAAATTCCAGCGATCCAGAGTTGCGAGCATTCGGAATTCCTCCGGTCAATTCCCGTCACAATATCCGCACCGCAAAGTGCCCGTCATAGCGCCGTGAATGCGCTCGCTGATCGGTATTTCGTTCTGCATAACTCCACGTCACGCGGAAAGTTCTTGCATTCAGGATGACATCGAGTTGGGTTTACATTTTGTACTATTTTTACATTCGGGCTGATTCTTTAGACATTGTATTAATTGTATTTGAAATGGTATTGTTGGTAATAGGTCATTTAGATACTTACAATATTCAATGATTTAAAAGGATACGTTGGAATTAAAAAAAAAAAAAATCTTATTGTCCTTATTGAAGAGCCAATGAGAAATAAGGTTACATGTTTTTTAAGATAGACCAAGTTGAATTAAACTCCTTCATCAAATTAAATTATGGTGTTTAGCTATGTGGAATATGGAATCCACATAGCTAAAGACCAACGTTTGATTCTCGCGAATATTGATATCGGGTTGGATTTTTAAGGTTCCGTATCTTAAAGGTAAAATAGAAACATACCGTTGTCTGTCCTTCTGTCTGTATGAAAATTACGTTAACCAGCATAAAAAATACTTATAAAGCATTTTATTAAAAATAATTACAAAACAACAATCTTAAGTGTACAAAAATATAAGTACATAATCGTTAAAAACATTAAAACAAAAAAAACCGACTGCTCCAAACGAATTTTTTTTTCGTAATATTTAATGTTTTTGTCAAAATGGTCAAGTAAAAGTATTACAATATACAGATATCTATTTACTAGCTTTTATTTGATACCCATATTGTCGTAATACTATAAAAATCGTGCTTCCCCCACTCTTTTCCTCTATTTCCAGGCGTCATTTTTAAAATTATATAGTCTGTGTCACTATACAAACTGAGACGATTCTAATGATATGTCATACATCACAATCCGTCAAGCCGTTTGGGCTATAGCGCGTGCCAAAGAAATGGACATACATACAAACAAACATACATATTCTCTAAAAACCTTACCCTCCTTCTGACGCAGTCGGGTAAAAATGTACTAAGTACAAAAAATAAGTAGTCAAAGTATCGAAATTTTAATTTACAACCACATCGCATTTTGGGAAAAAATCTCAGTCTCGGCTCCGAATTCCATCTAATGGCCGATCTATTAATCTCAGTCGAAGAGTACTCAGGCGTATGTTTACTGATCACCATATTCATGGCATGACCGAAAAAACACGTAATATATGGTAGGTTAAGGATATTTTCCATCGGCCGGAACAAAGTGAATTAAATATTCAGGGCGTCTCGCCCGACTTCCACTTTCGAAGGTATCCATGCATATAATAATGAAACTACGCGTGTCTCTACATTGCATTTATTTGTACGAAATTAACTACGAAATAAGTATTAATAAAAAAATCTGTATTTTTAAAAGTTTGCCTGTCCGTTGATGTATTTGAAAGCAAGTCAAACGAAAACTACTGAATAAATTTACAAATTTTAATATATTTATAATTAGCCGACGATGCATTGACGACTCCTCTGGTGTTGCAAACGTCCATAGGCGACGGTGACTACTTTCCATCTGCCTTATCGTTAGGTTAAAGTGTAAAAAATCCAGGTCTTGACAGAACATTAAGTAGTTATTTCGTGAAAATCCGTCAGAGTTATCCAATTGTGTTATATTTTTATTAACCCGAGTGAAACCGGGCAACATAGCTAGTTCAAAACGCACATACTGAAAACTCATGTGGATACTCCTTTATAGCTAGCGTAAAGCTGACGAATAAGATTAATAACCTAAACACGAGTGAATCGTCAGCTTCTAATGATATAGCGGTCCATGATGTACGAGGCGGTACACCATATACATACACATAAAAATGAAAAATCTGCGTGTCTCGATATTTTTTTTAAGATTTTTTATTTCGCCAAACAAAAGCATCGTTGTAATAATTAATATTATAAGAAGAAAATAATTGTATATTTAATAGAAAAAATTGTAAATTTAATATTTAATACTAGCTGTGCCACGCAGTTTCACCTCATTTATTAGAGAACATTGTATTAAAAACAAACAAACATAGCGTGATGCTATATAGTCTTCCACGATAAGTTTACTATTCAACACAAATATATTTTTTCAAATCCAACCAGTTATTCTGAGATTACCGCGTTCAACCAAACAAACTGTACTGCTTTATAATGTTGGTATAGATATATTCCTATTATTTTTTACTTTCTTCGCCTGTGTGTTTGAAATCAATTCATAACAAAACTATATAATTGAATTTAAATAAGACATATATTTATACTCCGTAGATTGACTTAATATCTAGTCATTATTTCATGAAAAACGCACTCCTTTATCAAAAGTTGTTGCGTATTAAATTCAAACGTTTTTTTTAAGTTAAATGGTTTACTATGTTACCAGGAGTAGTTATTTGTAAAAAATTAAGGTTAAATGTCAGTTGTCACGTTACTTTTATATAACGCAAGCGAAACCGCGGGGTATAGCTAGTATATAATATTACTAGAGAACATTATTTGCAACACTTTGCTATATAAAAATATCTTATCGTTCTAGTTGGGATAAATATTTTACTTTATTTTAGTTTAAAAATGGATTTGATATGATTTTTTTAAATATTTTAACGTAATGATAACGCTGACGGGCTTCTTGATGGAAAATAGTCATCGTCCTTTATGGATATTAGGAACACCAGAGGAGTCGTCAATATATAACTGGCTTTGAAGAAGTGCTCTTTCAGCACCTTTCTTAAGGAGCCACATATCATAGAGCTTCGGGAATACTTCAGGAGAAAGTTCATTCCACATTGACAGTTATCAGCAACGATGATATGAAAATATTGAGTAAGTCTTTGAATAATGTTTGTGAAAAAATGTTTTTCGCTTTAAGTTAGTAACCAATAAAACTATTCCGATTTTTAAAACTACAAAGCTTTAGATAAATAATTCATCCAAAACTATTCCATTTATAGTCGTAGACTGGAACTACAATATTGTACCGGATTTGACTAGGCCATATAACCATACGCAAAACAAACCAAAGAGCTTCGAATGCTATTAAATAATGAAACAGATGAAAGAACGTATACACAAGAAACTCAAGAAATAGGCGACAAAGGCACTAAAGAAAGTGCATCTCCAGTTCCAAAAATAAAGGAATATATTTTTCCAGCTCCTTTTAAGTCGTCTCTAAACAAGTGTCCCCTGATAAACATTTTACGGGGTATCGTGTTTCAAAGAATGGTATTCTCGAAATAGAATAGCATAAGTGAATAGCTCCAACGAGCATTTAAATTTTAGTATTTCTTAGAAAATGGAACTACATTTTCTTTTCAACGTTTACAAATTGTAAACTATAGATGACTGTAGGTAAAAGGATTATATAAAGCTTGGATATAACATTGGTGAATAATATTTAAGAACTGCGTAGCATAAAAGAGATTCAAATAAGATTTACTAGCGGATATGTATGCTTATAAGTATTTCAGTGTTTTATTGATAGTTCAAACTTGTCTCATAGTATCCTTATAAAATTAAAGTACCTAACGGGCAAGCAGTCTACCTGGTTGACAGTTGTCATTGTCGCCCGAAGAAATCTGTAAGAAACTTTATTAAGAATAGTTCTTAGATGAAGTTGCTTACATATTTCCTTGGTTTTACCTGAAATCAATTACAGGTGCGTCGCATCTTTAAGGATACGAAATAATATATTAAGGAAATCCAGCAACCCTTCTCTTCTATTGAAACACAAAAACTACTTGTGCTAAAAATAGGTGTGCCGGTGGTGCCTCCCGAACCATACTTTATTAACGCCTTAAAAAATTGAGCAACGTAAAGAATCAACACAATGGCACCAGTGCGATAAGTCTCTGGTCTAAGTTACCCCTTATAGTGGGGAGAAACCCCCGCAAGCAGTGAAACATACGAAGAGTTACAGCAAAAGTTATCGACAGAATTCCTTATAAAAAGAAGTACGGCGGTATATGTAGTCGCATATCTTCGTAAAAATTGGACGGTGTGGGCCAAGGTACTGATCTGAGTCGATCCTGATGGTGCAAGCGCCCAGAGGACTCCTGTTGCGTTCCATTGGCGATCCTGAAGTACTTTCCACAGCGCCGAGGATGGCCACCTGGGGGTAGGGGGGTTAGTGCAGTATGAATCCCACATAGCCCGGCATCGGCCCCACGGCGACCGGCCCTTTGAAGGTTTCCCCCTCGATAACAAAAATCAAAAAACATGATTATAAAACAGATTTTCTGCCTCTTAAGAATAAACCTACATATTGAAAACCTATCTATCTATTTTCATTCCATTTTAGCAATGTTGTCTTGTAATAACGAATACAAATTTCAAACCACTAAGCCATCACAGCTTAGTAACTATTACTTTTACTAAAAAGACTAACAAGAGTAATAATAAGTTGAAGAGCTGAAGTTCTTGGGGCCGCATTACAAACTTTGATTATTTAAAAGCCTTTTATAAAAACTCCACGGAGGAACGTTTTTGTTTTAGTGAGAGAAAAACCGTGTAAAATGAATGTTTAAGACCATGGAGTTGTTCAACACAATGAGCTTCCATTAACAGTTTGACATTTACTTAGGAAGTCAATTAGTATCGATTTGGGGTGCTCATGAAATTCGTTCACCAAAATGTTGTTATATTTTGGCTTGTTTACCGATGTTTTGTAAAGATAATTTCCTTTGACGATCACTTTGCATTGTTTTAAAATCTGTGTACACTTTTTGTCGCCTTTTTACTTAACTATCTGATGTATTTACGACAACAAGATAGGTATTTTTCATTTTTAAGATTCCTTACCCTAAGGGTGTCAACCGTCTGGTTGTCGTTCATAAGATTTTATAATAAACAGCTATTTAATATTTTACTAAATGTTTATTTACTGTGGTGTTATAACTTTTTTATCAGTATGAAATACTCCACCTGACTGTTAGTGGCGATTGCCGCTTGTGTAAGCAAGTTCATGTAGAACAGGGGTTTTATGTGAAGTCGATTACAGTTGCGATGCTACTCCTGAGAACTAAGATGGTCACCTCATTATATACGTGAACCGGCAACACCACCCTTCCACCGAAATGTAAGAACTACTTCACGCTAGAAGTAGGTGAGATGGTCGTACCTCCCCGGTCTGGGGATAGACCTCCCAAATGGCAAAAAAGTATTATTTTTCATTTAGCCCTCTAGTGTACACAGATGAGTTCATTATACATATTTAAAAAATTAAAACAAACTTAGGTGTTTAAATGCATAAAGGTGAAGGTATGCCCAACATGTACAAAAAATAATATTTCCGCAGCCAACTTGAATATCGAGTCAGTAAATATTTATCATGGCCAAAACAAAACGTCTAAGTCTTACTAATCCAATCGAAAAACAATTCAAAGTAATCACCCGGTACCACTATTTTATCTTCTTCATTCTTCTCTCTAGCAAAATACCAATATTCTGGCATGTGCTTAATCTCATATTCCTCTCTCCACCGATGGATTATTACTGCAATGGAACGAACATTATTAACAACACTAAGAACATTTGCCCATGTGAGAACCCAGTGTGGGATAGAAGCGTTTTCACGGAAACTATGCAATCGAAGTTTGGAATCCTATGTGAATCCAACTGGCTAATCAGTTTCTCACAAAGCATGCACTTTGTAGGAATGCTATTTGGCGCTTTGATATTCGGATTCCTTTCGGATAAGTAAGAAAAGATTGCAATTTGAAATATTTATTTTTAATTTAGAAATCTTACCAAATGGTACTGAAATAAACAGGTCAGCAGATCAGCTTCTTTAGATTAGTCTAATGAAATATTTTTATTAAACAAAAGTTCAAGTTGAAGAACTTGAACTTACTAAAACTGAAGTGATGAATATGAGTCCACCTGTTAAGAAATAGGTCACCATCGCCTACGGACATCTACAATCAAATAGGATTATAGTCACATGTCAGGTCAGCTACACATAAGTTGCTACCCTTAAAGACAAAGTTAGGACACATCGTGTTATATTAGAAACAACATTACCAGTTTTTCGTGTTTTGTCTAAATATTTTTTCAATAACTCATATTCATTTAGGCGTTTTATATATGATATTTACTTTCAGATATGGTCGTCTACCAGTGTTTTCATTCTCCTGCCTTATCCTCGCAATTTTTGGATGTCTCGTCAGTGTGATGCCTACTGTCGCTTCCTTCGTACTGATGCGATGCTTTGAAGGTGTTGGAGCTGCAGGAGCCATTATAACGGCTTACGTATTATGCGTCGAGTACTGCTCAGTGCGACATAGAGAAATTGTAACAGTCCTCTTCCATTTACCAATTAAACTGGGCCATGTATCCTTACCAGGCGTGTCGTATTTACTGAGAAATTGTGATGAATTTCAAATGACTATATCAATACCAATATTCTTATATGTTGGTACACAATGGTTACTTATGGAATCACCTAAATGGCTCTTGGATATCGGACACATTGACAAAGCTGTTAATGTTATGGAGAGTTTTAATAGATTGTAAGTACTCTTTTCGCGGAACGATTCATCTTATTTGTATTGAATGCATATTTTTGGTGGATTAATTAATTTTATAACTTCAAAGTTACGTTTATTTAAAATGAAGATTTTTTCTACACTTATACTACTTTTTTTTCCTTACAAAAAAAGTCAACAATCACGTAGATATAAAAAAATATCTCTGAAATGAAAATAATTAAAGTAAATTATTTTTGCAGTAGCGGCAGACAATGTGAAAATATTAAAGGAGAAATCGAGGCGTACCTCTCAACTCAAACAGATAGATCAAGAATACGTATAAAATTTTGGCAAATTTTCAAACATAAGAAGTTGACTTTAAATCTATGTTGCATGGCGGTTATTTATTTTCTGTGTGGAATAAGTTACTATGGTGTATCTCAGTACATTGGAAATATGAGTGGAAACATACATACAAATGTAGCAATGTCTGGCGCGTTACTATTGCCAGGAACTATAGTAGAATTATTTCTATTAAAATTGTTACCAAGGAGATTATTCTTAATGGGAACAAACTTTCTATCAGGATTTTTTATGCTTATTGTCATATGTATTCCAGCACATTTAAGTTTATTCCGAGTCATAATTGCTTGTGTTTGCAATTGCTTCTTTTTCATGTCGTTTATTATTGTTTTTTTATACAGTGTGGAGTTATTTCCTACTTCGATTAGAAATTCTGTACTTGGTTTTCTTTCTGTGATTTCACGCATTGGTCAAATCGTTGCTCCCCAAGTTAATGTGTTGTCTGAATCAGCTTCAGGAGTTATTTATGGAGTAATGGCTATCTTTGGTACGATGGTGTGTTACATGTTACCTGAAACTAAAAATACTGAACTTCCTTCATCGCTAGATGATTCTAAAAGCCTTAGCCGCAAAAAGAAATTGAACAACAACACAGATAATGAAATGAAAAATCGAACAGCACCAGAGGCTATACAGATAAATTCGCGTGAAAATATAAATGAGACGGCTTTGTAGGCATTTACAAACAATGTTATTTATATAACTCTTACTATCTTACTATGATTATTATGTATTTATAATTGATTATTAAAATGGAGGTTAGTAAATTGACGAATCAAAGTGTATTGTAAAATATTCGATTTGTTTAAAGCAAGCATTTTATTAAATAGTGCCGTATTTCGTTACAAATGTTGCTTCAATTTACCTCTGAAAGTTCCCTGATATTATGCATTTCCTAAATAAGAGGGTTTTGCTGTGATCTTGTTTGAAATTTTGTATTGGTAAAGCAGAAAGAAGCAACAGTCTCCTAAAATTACTGAAATCCTCAATAGTTGTAAAGTAATCCCTACCATCCTCAGAACATGATGGACTACCATTTACGTATAGCAAGTTATTATAGTAAGTATTCATGTTCACAATCATACATTAGGGTAATTAAAATAAAATTAGAACTTGAAAGAATAAAACAAAACAAAACGCTCTTCTAAACCGTACCCGTTACAATTGACTTCAGTAAATCATTCCAGGACGACCCTAGTTTTTGTAATATTTTACAAAAAAAAAAGTAATTGATGGAGCGAGCTCAACAAAATTCCCTTGAATATTTTTATCTGGAGAGATTTACGAAGTTTCATCGCAGTCATTAGTAATATCGTCCGCTCGGATATCTTCGGGTCTGGAAATCTGCGCTAGAACCTTAGTTTATGATACCGTTTTATGTCTTGTTTTAACTTGACTGGTAGCTGCTATAAGGATCTGCTCATACATCGACGTAAAGTAGGATTTGATCGTTTAAAAATATACGGTAGTTTGTAACGTGACACAGTTCTTGCGTTTCGGAAGAAGATATACTTGCTGACTTACTATCATGTGAAACGACCATTTTTAATCTCGAGAGTAGCAACGTATCTGTAAATAACTTCAGCAAGAACCCCAATTCTATATGAAGTGCTTGAAGTCTACATGGTCATTACCACTAGCCATCATGTGGATGCTCGTTTGCTACGTCAATCGTACATAAAAACTCATGCGTGCAAAATTGATGCTCCGATGACATCGTGGCGTTATGAATAATTTTGTACGTCTTTATGTCGTACATACGTTTTATATATAGGGCTTTATGTATAACAAAAAATGGGTACAATCAATTGTGAATAATTTGAAAAAAAAATGATTTCAATAACTTTCAAGTCCAGTCCAATAGTTTTAGAAAAAATATCAAACTTATCCGCAGAAAATATCCGTTTAATTTCCAAAACGTACCGCGACGTTGTTATTTTCAATAAGCCCTTATGCCGGGATAATGAAAAAAGTTTTTATTACCGCAATACCGTTCGGTTCGGCGACTCGGGCAATAAGTGGCAAGTAAGAAAATGTTTTGTTCAAATTTCAGGTCGTGTAATATAATGTCCGAGTTTGGTGTCAGATACAGATTGGGTATACGACAAGCAATGAACAATTTCACAGTTTTGATAAAAAAAAATACGCCTATGGTTCAACGGCCAATCGTCAAACAAAACAACGTATTGCCAATGGATTTTGAAAACATATTCTAACAGCGGAAAATTATTAGAATGATTCATGAACGTCTCCTATTAGTTCTATACAGTTTTGTTAAGTCTTAATACATAAATATTTTTTATATTATTAGTTTTAGTCATTAATGTGTCTCAAAATATTTTACTCAACCACATAGATTTATCACTTCAGCGCTTAGAGATGATTAGGTATACGATCTTACAGAAAAAGAACCCTCTTATCGTGGGACGAGTCTTTATATTTGCTTGTAATATATCTGTGTCGGATTCATAAATTGTTACCTGCTTATCGCGGTAAATAACGGGATTTTAAGCTTTGTGTTTTATAATGGATAATTTGGCTAGTTATTTCAATTTGAGTGTGGGATAAAAGCATTAAGATTTTGTAAGGATATAAATTTCCATTTCGTTTTATTTCGTTTTACTCGTAGCTCGTTTATTACGTTGCTAATGAAAGTATTTTGCTAGTAATTTCTTTACTATGATTAATTACTATTTCAGTTAAGCTTAATGCAGGTTACAATAACTACGGAAGTTCTTTGTTACTATGTAGCCTTGTCTGCGATATTAGTTGGTAGCGAATGAACAATAGAACATAACTCCGTGTGATGGTAAGTGGTCGCTGTTGTTCATAGCCTATATCAATCCAGGGTCGGTTATACATTGCTACTCCTAAAGACTAAACTGGAATATCTGGTGTCCTTGTTTTCAATCCTGGGAAGCACAAAAATGAAGTAATCAGTACAATTATAGACCACTAGTATGTGAATATTTATTATTTTAATGAAGTCTGACATGGACTGATAAACTATGTACATTTTAAAATGTTTAGAGTATTCACGATACAAGGTTTTTTTCATTTCTTTTTCTGCCAATAATTCGACCCTTTTACGAATCGTGGTTACAACGAAACCACGATCCACGATTGATAACGATCCATGCAACTGGATCGTAGTCGCAGATCGTACCCGTTAGATACTACAGTCAAAAAAATTTCGCCGTAATATTAGTTACAACTATATACAACTTCAACTAATGGGCGTAGAAGGACACTTTGCGGAGTTGCGAGTTTGCGAAAAAAAAACATTTAAAATATTCGTCGATGCTTTAGCGAAAGATTCTTCTTCAAGAAACAACAGCTTCAATTTTAATAGATCTAGATGAAAATCCCTAATTTGTCACAATATAAACAGCAATAGATTCGACCGATTATAACATGTAATGGGCGTAACCCGCCAACGGCCGGCGGTAAATTTGCCCCTCTCGACCCGACGGTAATAGATGGAGCTGTTACCACACCCCAATGACCCAGCGATATCAGCTACTATATAAAATTTGGACAAGTTTGATATATTAGTCGTGATTTGCACCTATGCTATTTTTATCGGTAATTAATTTAAGTTCAAAAGGTGGGAATAAAGATATTCGCGTTTGGTAAATGATAAAAATGATTAATAGAATACACATCACTGGAAACATTCATGTTAACAGATATTACTTTAACTTGTGATATTTCAAATTCCATACGTATGTTTAAGAAAAATGAAATTTGCACTTGAAAATTTTGTTTGAATGGAAGTAAATAAGTAATAATTAAAAATGTATCTCATATATTTTTTTTAGAATATTTGTCTGTAAGATTGAAATTACATTGAACCAAAATTAGCATACCATTTAATTATAATTATATCTAGGGGTAACATTTAGTTTTTATTAAAGTAAAATATAAAATACACACACCCTTTATACACTCATAGCCCCACACTAGGATTTTCTCCTGTGTCGTGGGACACAATCGTGACACACAAAGACGAATAAACAAACAGCCAGACCCAGAGCAAAAATCTAAACTCATCATTAATATTTCTGTCTGGCCGGGAATCCAACCCGGGACCCACTGCGCGTCAGACCGGTATGATGACCGGTCCGCCACGCGGGTCGTCACAATGACAAAATATGTAAAAGTCACAAAATAGTAAGAGTAGTTGTATTTACTGTATAATACAGCGAGACATAGCTAACAGAAATATATCTATACTAGCTGACCCGACAAACGTTGTTCTGCCAAATAAATTATTTGAAAAAAAAAATTCTTAAATGGCTATTAAAAATAGGGGTTGGTGATAAAAGGGTAAAAATTTAGGGTTGTATGTATTTTTAGTTTTGTAATGCGACATAATAAAAAAAATAAAAAATGTCTAAAAATTAAAAAAAAAAATGTTATTATGGGTTCTAATGTTAAAGGCCGATTCTCAGACCTACTCAATATGCTCACAAAATTTCATGAGAATCGGTCAAGCCATTTCGGAGGAGTACGGGAACGAACATTGTGATACGAGAATTTTATATATAAGATATCCTACCTATATATAATGTACCGCTACTTAGATTTTCTTGTAGTTCTCTAACTTTCAAAGTAAGTTCAAAGTAATCTTATAGAGTACTTACATACTAAGTCTTAGAATTCTGGAACAGATTTGTGTCCAGCAGTGTGCAAAAAAGGTACCCATAAAATAAATGGAACCTTGGCTAACAGTACCGCTATGCACTTTTGATGTGAAACATTTAAAGTGTTCGGTGCACATAATGACCATTTGAAATACGGATTCCAAAAAAATTTAAGCTTACCAGACAATCGTATGAATCATGCCTGACCATTTACCACAAGTTTATCAAACTGCATAAAACCCTAGTTTTAAAACGCAACGTCATAAGTTACGACAACGCTCGGCGACATAAATTTGTCGATAGCCAAATCCACAGCGTTGCAATCCTTGCCTGAAAAGATAGTGCTTACGGGTTTAAATTTTGTAGAATTTTTATCGTTTTTCTGCAGTTATATTTTTTCTAACATGTCATACATGTATCTACAATATTAAATATGTGATTTTCACCGCCACACCTATTTCTAGCGTGAAGCAGTTCTTGCGTTTCGGTGGAAGGGTGTGGTTGCCGGCTCACTTTTACATGAGGCGACCATCTCAGTCCTCGGGAGTAGCAACGCATCTGTGATAGACTTCATATAGAACCCCTGTTCTATATGAAGTTGCTTACAAATGTTCATGGGCGGCAGTAACCACTTACCATCAGGTGGGCTGCCTGCTCTTTTACTACTTCTTATAAATAAATAAAAAAAGTACATCTCTGATTCTTCTGGTAGATAGATATTATAAATCATAAGCTTTTACCTCATTAAGAAAATGATCATGATATTGTTGATAAAGATATAATGATAAAGAAAGTCAGTGCTGATGAAAGTCACTCCCGAATACTTTTAAATATACACAAATGAGAAAACAGCGAAATTTAATACTAAACTTTTCGGAAGCCACTTACTAAAATTTAAGGTAATTCTTTCATTAAGCACTTAAAATTCGCTTTGTGGACCGCCGTTATGTATTAGCGTCGTAATTATGCTCAAAGGACACAGCAACATTAATTTCTTCGCGAACGTGAGTTAACTTAATAGGCGAATTAAACGCGTTTTCGACCGCTGCTTACTAATCTGCGGCCACGAAATATTCGCTGCTAGCGTTTTTCGCGTAACAAGCAAGCGTCAACGTTGAGTGTTAGAATCAAACCGCTCTTTTAACTGACTGTTCCTTGTATAACAATGACATAAATGTGTAGCAGTTACATACATACAACTAAAACAATGTAACAAATAACCGTAAATGTATATGCCTTAGGACACGAAATGTTGATGCAAGTTTTTTATCAGATTGAAGTAGCCAACAAGCATGCAATCAACTGATGGTAAATGGTAGTAAACTATTTACCGGCTACCCATAGACATCTCTAAGCAACTTCCTATAAAACAGTGGCTTTATTCTGAAGTCGATCACAGGTACGTTTCTACTTCCGAAGACTAAGATGGTCGCCACATATAGTGAGCCGGTGCCAGGTGGTAGAACCAATGTAGTTCGACCGGGAAAGTACCACCGCCACACCTATTTCTAGCGTGAAGCAGTTCGTCCGTTTCGGTGGAAGGGTGTTGTTGCCGGCTCACTTTTATATGAGGCGACCATCTCAATCCTCGGGAGTAGCAACGCATCTGCGATAGACTTCATATAGAACTCCTCTTCTATATGAAGTTGCTTACAAATGTCCATGAGCGGCAGTAACCACTTACCATCACGTGGGCTATTTGCTCGATTGCTACTTCATATTTAAAAAAAAACTGGTAAAAAAAGAAATATTTCCCTTACAATATTTATTTTAAGCCCTGTAGGATTGTTACATCCTGACATTATTAGGCACAAATAGATGTACCGGTGCCTCTACAATCGAATTACGAAAGCTTCTACAACCTTGGAAGAGGTAGTGGTGGTGGTTTCCAATTACAAAAGTAATCTCGGAAAATATACAATAGAGTTGACGTAGATTTTCGACTGACGACAACGCACTGAATGAGTATCCAACCGGCCACACCTATTTCTAACATGAAGCTGTTCTTACGCTTCGGTGGAAGGGTGTGGTGGCCCATTTTCATATTAGGCGACCATCTTAATCCACGTGAGTAGCAATGAGTCTGTGTTTGACTTCAGATATAACCATTATTCTATATGCAGCTTTCGGGCGGCAATGACCACTTGCACTCAGGTGGACGGCCCGCCCTTTGTCTACTTCAGCATATAAAAAATACTAACGTGCCACAAGTGGCTTATATGGGTTGTACCAAAGACGATTTTTATGTGCGATTTAATTTTTTTCCCAACATTTACCCGGTTCACAAATTTTCAAAATTGACCCTTTAAAAATATTTAACAATCTTTTTTAATTTACAGCGACAACTTGAACTTCATTTATTATTTTAGAAGTTTTGTTCTTTAATTATTATTTTATTATCTACTTTACGGTGGTATTATATATAATGCGATGGACTCTGAATCCTAATCCGAGTTATTCTGTATCTCAAATATTAATCAAGTTAATCACCTATTTTAACGATTAATGACCGTTTTATCTTCAATGAATTAGAGACATTAGACTGGCTAAAAATACTTATGGTCGGAGGTTAATTTAAGAATTAGTACAAATATATTCCACGGTGGAAATTGGTATGGTAAATAAAATAAATTTCAACTTAAAAAAAATATTGCCAGTTTTAACGAAAAATTAGAACATGTTCCTGATATAACATTAATTTATGTATTAGATCAAAAAACAAACGGGATAATCTTACAATTTGGGATAATCATCAAGGCATTTCTTTCATAATTACAAGTAGCTTATGGACCATGAGTATTTGTATGGGCATTTGTAAGCTCTACACCAAGTTACAAGCTTATCAGATTTTTGGAACAATATCGATGTGAAACATCTAAAACATCTAATCTAAATGGCAACTAAACCTGATTGTTGGCATGACGATGCTTACGTTTGTTTATTTTGGCGCCATCTGTTATACATTTTCGAAACTATAAAGTATCGAACAAAACTAAGCGGACTACAGTGTTAGTTCGACGCGTTCGTAGAAGGCGTTATATTCATTATGCTATATATTTAGTTCCTTTATGCATATTATTTCTATGAACACGATGTTTCAAACCTACCACGCGTCCCGTGACGGCATTTTTTTATATTCTGGTACCTAAACTACGGAATTTTAAGAATATTTACAATTTTCCTTATAATAACCGTATTTGAATTTTTAAGTGATATTTCTTAATTTAGTACATACACTAGTATTTAAATATCTTTTTAAATTCCATTATTTGGTATATATAAAAAGTACCTTCATACTAACATACATTACAAGAACTTTAACGTTGTTTATACAAATGCAAACGTTCATGTGCGGAAACAATAAAGATACTATACTGTGTTGTATTTATTTCCCCAAAACTATTTTTTAAAATTCGTTTTATTTCGAAGTATTATTAGTAATTAATGTAAATAACTCATCAACGATGGTAAAAATTGATCATGTAAATCGATACTTCAATTATACAAGGGCATTAAGATCGGGATGACATTTAGCCTAAGTACTTTTCGGGAATGTGTATTATTCCCGTAGAGTACCGCTCGACGCTCCGACCAGTGCCTCGACGGCATTGTAGCAGTCTAACTGCGTGCTGTCTGTCTCCGATAACGGCAATCAGCTGCTTAGTAGTGCTGTCAGGCATCATAGGTAGTGGGGAGAACGACCGATAATTGCACAGCAAGTAGCCGCGTGTTCCTCAGTCCGACTCGAACCGCCACCGCGTTGCGGCGTTGCGCTATCGGTGCACACAACTCTTTGTTTACATCTGACACGATCCTTTGTGCTCCCTGACCACGCAATGTAATAACAACTCTTTGTTACTGTGCTACGAATAAGTGATTGTTAGCTCGAAAATGGCAGACAATCAGTCCGAGTCGCAGGAGACCGCCTCCACTTCGGTGGCCGAAGACTCGTTAAATATTTCTTTCGAAAATCTCACCTACAGTGTACGAACTGGTCTCTTCACCAAAGGTAAGCGAACTCTTGCATAGACCCCGCGATGTTTACTTTTCTTTATGATCTACTGATATAGTTTCTACCAACAACTCATTAACAAATGGTACATTGGAGCGCACTTGTTAGTTATCAACAACTCGTAATTATCATACATTCAATGATAAAAGTGTAATGAATATTTTATTTATAAAGTGATTGTGTTAGATGAAGATTATATGTAAAGAGGACGAAATAATTAATTATAGTGATTACATAATTACATAGACATTCATATAATTAGGTCTAGGAATGAGTTTGTGCTAATGTATGAATTATTATACTAATTGTAACACTTACAAATTGACAATTAGAACGTAACCGTACGTAACACTAATGTACTGACTATAAACAGAAACAAAGGTTCGATGACATTAACAACGAAACATATGTTGTACTACAAGTATGCGTTTACTTTATGTCTATTGTATCTTATATATAAATGTATAGGAGTATTTCAACTCTGAGAAATCAAAATCTTGTTCTAACTTTAACTCTACTGGGCTCAGCTATTTTTATGACAGTAAATATAGTACGTACATATCTCTTGACGATTGCCTGTATCCCAAAAATAAATAAACATAAAATAAAAAACAACCACAAATTCTCATAACTAATGATACGAGAGATTTAAGTATACTTACCTCAAAAATAACCGATTCTAATAATAAGTGACACTGTGCATTCCTGATTTTAAAGCCTTTATAAATTTTTACTGTCTCCACGGAGAAGGTTGTAATGAGAAACACTACTATATAAACCTTCTTTAGTGAAATCGGATATATTTAGAATACTTTTATTCACGTCAAAGGAAAACAATGAATGAATAATCCAAACAATGTATTTCACCTTGACAAACACACTACAGACCACTGACATTCGAAAATTAATAGTTAATTAACTTGTTCACTACTGTATTTTCACAAAATAAACCTTGTGAAAAAATTTGGGTCAAGTTTTATGTAAAAAATACTTAATTTATAGTTATGATAAAATATTATATTAACCAGTAGGCATGGTCTGAGCCTTCATTAACGCCTATATAACCCTCTTATGGCTAGAATATCTTTGTGAATGTCTACAACAGACAACTCAATTTTCAAAGGCAGCAACACTTTCGGCATTTTTTGACATAAATTAAAATTATACCTTATCACCGACCTATTTGTGTCCTCGAGTCTTTTCTCAAAGTAAGAAGTTCGTAGGTCCACCAATTTATATGATAACATTGATAACAATACAGAGAAACCAGTTTGCGCTCTCCGGTTTTCCCTCTATCTTTCAATTGAAAGAATTAAATATTTTATATATATTTTTTTACAACTTATTAATTAATTCATAATTTGAAAAAGCTTTTGATTCCAAAAACTACAGATATACTTAGCTGATTAAACATAAAACAGCATAGAAACTAGTAATTTTCTATAGAATTCTTAAGAAGTATAACTACTATTAAAGCTGACGATGCATTGGTGACTCCTCTGGTGTTGCAAATGTCCATAGGCGACGGTGACTACTTTCCATCAGATAGTCCATATACCTTATCATTAGGTTTAAGTATAAAAACAAAAATATTTTAAAAATATCAAATTAAATACATCAAATTCTCATTCCTACAATGAACTTAATATTGATGCTTAATATTAGTATTTAACATTCTCAAAACATAAAAATGATATTGTAATGTAACATAGTGTACGTAATACTTTGGACATTGGTCAGATACATATCTATCCAATCCATATGCTACATGCATTTAAATAAACGGCATTATTTAATATACAAATCTATTATAACTTTTAGGTTATTAATCAATCGTTTTGTATTTGATATATCATCTATGAATTACATTAAAATACAAGGATGTCTTCGAAATGTGTGTTTTCATAAAATATTATGAAAATCTACATTTTGTTTAATAAATATTTTCTATGGTCAATTACTATAGTGTAACACTTAATTGCCCCTCGCAACATAAATTTAAATCCATCTGAAAAAGAGAAAATTTTAGTTTTACTGCTTATGTAGTTTTGGAACCATGAGTATGTAATGAGTTTCATTTCATTTTTTCCTTCAATATTACAATATTCCATACATAT
>DWNE01001664.1:0-21169 GCA_018249875.1 Cecropterus toxeus | reverse complement strand
GAGCCGGCAACCACACCCTTCCACCGAAACGCAAGAACTGCTTCACGCTAGAAATAGGTGTGGCGCTGGTACTTCCCTGATCAAACTACATTGGTTCAACTCTGTGTGATTATTCTCTGAAGGCACTGCAGGAATACCTTATTAGTCTAAAAACAGTGCTGTGAAGCGATACTGTGATCTAGATCGAAGGATGTGCTTAATGGAATTCACATCACCATTGAAGGTAAATTGTGCCACTTTTATGTTTTACAAAGTGGTAGAACCTCTTTTGGGTACGCTCTGATTATGATTACTTGTCACTGTTAAGATACTTGCTTATTCATATTAAGATTCCGAATACGATCTCCAGCATAAATTAGATTTTTTTTAGTAATTTAAGTATTTTAACTATTTATGTACATTTAGATTTAATGAAATATTTTTTTACAGCAAAGTAGGAGAAGTTCGAGATGGAGAGTATACTGAATCTTAATTTATTATCGCGAGGACTGATCACAAATGGAATAAGTAACGGAAAAGTGTATGTTGGTGATTGAAGAGTGTATTAAAACGTAATCGATTAAATGAGAGATGGGAGACGTATTTACGGGAAGTTAAAACGTGGCACGGATAAAAGTAGCTGGACATTGTTTTGGTGTGATAGTGTTGTATCCAATATATGGAAGGTATCAGTTGGAAATTCCCGTGAGCACGCGTGTGAAGAAAAATCGACTTCGTCCAGGCGCGCTTACAGTAGCGTAACGTAAGTATAGGAGTGCAGATGAGTGGATTGGGCGGCGCGTTGGCGTCATACGAATTGACACTAACGACATTAGACAAATTTCTGTGATCCCATAACGTCAATATCGTGATGATTGAACCAAGACAGCCTCCCCTTGTAAATTGTAACGAGGCTATGTGGTAGGGAACTGCATAGTGTAATTGAATCGTTATTTATGTCACGCCCAATTGAATTATATATTTTCCTAGCTTCCCATATAAAGCGCGATTTGTGCCTATAAAATTGTAACGAATGTTAGTTATCGTAAACGTGTTTTATTGTGACCGTTGATCGTTGCATTTTTAAATTTTATCTTTTAAGCAACGAATCGACGGAGTATTGGAGTGGTCCTACTAATAAATGTATAGTTATATTTGTAGCGAAATGTGAGCTGAAATACTTTTGAGCGAATTAGAATTCTGCTGGCCAGGTTTCCGTATGGTATAGTTTTATTCAGTTTTCGAGGTGTTTTGGCTCCGCTGAATGACTAGACGTGATTTATTGACTGTCATTTTTATTGTTAGCAAATGAATTGTGATAGTAGGACTGCAACGGAATCATATGGCAGTACCACTGGAATCCATGTCCTTGTAGACTCGTTCATGTTTATAATGAATGTTGTATAGTGCCAGTGTGCTTCTGCCGTACGGTTTCTGATAATAATCTGCTGAAGGAGATCCAGCATTTATCACACAAATTTTAGTGTTAATAATTGTTCTATCAAAGGACTGTTTTTGTTTCTTAAGTCAAAAAGGAATCCGTTAGTAAAGTATATTGTAAAAGATGTCTGTAAAAGTCCTTTTTTGAGTGAAAATTTGAAGTAAAGATTTTGACAAAATACAATATATTTGTAAAATTGTAACTCAAAAGCTGTACCTGGTGATTGTATTAATACGGAAATATACATTTACTACAAATCTTCCAACTGGTTATTTAATTAAAATCATGTTTTATTTTTTATATTTTTTTATTGCAAATAAAAACTTAAGCCTGTATAAAACTTGTAGCAATATTTTTAACACACTCAAGTGGGTAACAAATTTCAATACAAAAGTTTACAAAACATATAAAAGTATATCTTAAATACAGGGATTAAATTATCAAAATACTTCTAATGCTGGGTTTACATAAGAGCAATGCCAAGAAAACCAACTCATCTTAAGCAAGTCTAGGAACATAAGAAGTCAAACTTATAAATTAAGCCATGATGGAGTATTTTTATCTGGTCAGGTCGATCTGTCTTAGAGCATTGACTTTATGTAAACCCAACTTTATACAACTGTTACTGTAAAATTACATTTTTCCATCTGTTTATCCCAATACACTTTAAACAATAGGAATTTCAATAAAAAAATCGTATTGATACAAGGAGTATAAAAATATAAAAATGGTAGGGATAAAAGGTCATACTGCAACAAAATGTTTGACATTCGTAACTTACACACCAAAAGCAGTAACTTCCATTACTTATAACAATAACAAGCTAAGACTTCAAACACTAAATTGTTCAGAATATTTCGATTATTTTATAGTATTAGTCGCATCGAAAAAATATTACTATGAAACGTAATTTGTTAAAAAATGGAATAATATAGTAGCTATAGTGTAATTAGTGAAGCTTAAAAAAACATCCACATACATTGCCATGTACTCACAGTAAAGTCCTTCAATATTTAAATTTTTAAAGTAACAATTTTTCTCTCGAAAATATTTAAATTATCGCATGGCGCGTAATTAGTTAGTTGTCTATGGATCTGATCAATTTGTCTATTGATATAGGTATATCTTTAGTGAAATCGAGACTTGTTAATCGGTTGAAAAAGACTTAGTGATTTTAGTTTTCTACTTCTACTAGACTACTTTGTAATAATTTATTTATTCAATTTTTTTTTATTATTTTTGTGGGGTAGGAAGACAAACATACGAGGCATTAGTCCTTACGGGATAGCAACGTACGTATCTATCGTCCCTCAAATAGGATTTTAGATTTACCTGGAGTTCATCAGAGGTCATGTACGGCAATGATCACTTACCATCAAGAGAATGCTCATATGTTATTAGTATAATATAAAATGGTAATGAAGTTTTTTCTTTTTTAAATATCTGAACCTATACTAAATCTAATGGCACAAAATGTCAAATTCCTAATTACGGCAGTTATAATTAATAAATGCAGTGTACATGTACATATTTCAAATACACCCTTGATTATGATATCCATACACGATAGTACCTACGTTATATTACACTTTATAAAACATTTTGATAAAAATATAAATACCGTTTCTTACACAGTTGACTAATCTAAGGAAAGAAGTTATGTACACAACCTTAGCTTATAGACGTCTTGCTTAAACATATTAATAATGAGAAGAATTCATAAATAGTAAGCATAATATAATATCCTATCCTTATTTGCAGCTGAGCATAAGTGCTTCGTAAAATTCCATTAGATTTAAATATTGTATGGTGTAGACATTTTTCTAAGTTTTTTTTTATATACTAAAAATGGTATGCCCAGTTTAATACACCTCAACGATCAACGATTTAAAAGTAAATATTGTCAGGGGGCTCGTTGGAAATTATAAAATATGTATTAGATGCACTGCTATAAGAGCCATATGCAAGCAATATAAATAGAATTATAGGGTTTGTCTTCTCTAAAATCTACTTGATAGATTTCGTTAAATGTTTTTAGTTAGGTATGTCTCAATTTTGAAAGAAAACACGGTACCTTCATCTGATACAAAGTAACAGGTTAAATTCCTTGAAGTATACAATATGATTCTCATACATAAAAGGGTCTACCCCTTTTATGTATGACACTCCGTACTCCAAGGAATTCAATTGTCGCAACTAGCTGGCTGAAGATAAAAATCATGAAAATCATTAAACAGATCTTATTGTGATTTGTGTTATAGGTGCAGCCATTGGCAAAACTAGTATTTGGCTTGCTGGTAACAAATAATGGAATATTTTCTCGCTTTTTTAGGGTAGAGTGGATGAAAATTAGTTTTGCAAATGATACTTAATGTATCAGGGATTTTGAAAGAACAGATTTAAATAGGGGTTAAAAATTATACAGAAAAAGTTTTTATGAACAAACCATAACAATTTATATTTGGGGTTTCAAAAAGAAATATAAAATTAGTGTTTACTCCGCCCCTAATGAGACAAAATAAAGTTTCAATGTTTGTATAATCAGCGCATATAAAGTCGCGAATTTTAGCTAGTCTGATCATAAAACTAAAAATGTGCAAGTGGACGCGAGCTGCACATTCTTTTAATTGTAAGTATACTTTAATTTAAAGAATGTGGAAGAAATTTTGTCAGTAGGGCAGTGAGTTATGAAAGTTTCTGTTCTATAAAGACTAAGCTCAACATAGCCCGGAAGTTCAATGTCATAAATCCCAGGTTGTTTGTAGTATATAAATGAAATCCTAGCTAATTAATAGTTATGCTCAAATCTTCGTGTACTTAATAATATTATCTTCCTTACGTAAAATAAACATAAAAAATACAGACGAAAACCTCCTCCTTTTTGAAGTCGGTTTAAAATAAATTGTGACATTGAAATGTTTCTAAGCTAGGGATTTGCAGTTAACAACAATACCATATTCTAAGAAATATTTAAATTGAAATTTTGACTCTTAAATAATTGTGCTACCAGAATACTGAAAAAGTTTTGATTACATTGGGTTTTTACCCTATTTGTTTTATTTTGTATGAACATGAACATTTTCTACGGCAAAGTACATTCTAACCAAGCAATATCAGCTATATTTGAAGGTGACATTGTTTAATTAGAATTTGCGGGATTTTTTAGATATAATTCACTCTTGTAAGATGTAATTGGCATTCAGGTGCCTAAGTACAATTAACAAATTGCCTTTTCGACGGCTATAGTCGTCAATAGAGTCATCTTAGTAAACTCATCTTAGTAAATGCAAATTGCAAGATATTCACATGACCACAGATAATGAAATATACTTCTATGGCATGACAACATTTCGTGAATTTGTTAGACCTTGGTTATATTTAACCGCGCCACTCCCTGGGCGGCTGGCCGTTCTCCACAACCCACACGGAGCCGCTCTGCCCCTTGGCGAGGATCTCTATGAGAGCTCGTCCTACGTGCTCGGCGCTGGAAATATAAACAAAAGGCATGTTATACTTCTATACGTAGTAGTTATAAATAAAAACACGTGACGAATAGTTAACCGTTAGTTAACTTCGGAAGTCAGTTAAAAAGTGAAACATCATTACATTTTCTTGAGTTAAAGTAGGTATAGGTACTTATATAAAAATTTCAATAAATCCTTTCGATCCTTAAAAGAAGACCGTACACAGTGATATCATACTGGTTTGATGATTCTAACAACTAAAAAAAATAATTACTCTACGCTGAAAGGAGGGTTAAGATATTTGAAGCGTATGTATACGTTTAAGGGTCGGTTTCTACTAAAGCCGAAATAATAAAAAGATCTATAAATCATAGAAAACTAATCTGAAATCGTTATTTTTATGAAGTTTTTATGTCTTCTTTTGGCGGATCCCATTCACGCGGTGTGTTGAGATCTTATTTGTTTCTTTTCGTATATGTAGCGGAGGCATAAGCTTAGGATTGCGTAGTTGAGGTTGGCTCTGTTTGTCTTTACAATTTACGATTTTTAAATAATCCTAAAGCTGGGACAATTTTTGTACAAAGTGGCACTATATATGAACACTTCAAAATTTCAAAATAGTATTAAATATCATTTTTTCGAGTTATTCAAGTTGTACTTCACTGTTTGACTAATTTACTTGTTTTGTAATGTTCTCTCACCTCTGAGTCTTGCAGTTAGCGTTGTCGCGCTGCCAAGCGGCCTCGTACTCCGAAGACATGAGCTGCTTGCGAATCTCCTTCACGAGTCCTGTGTCAGTGAGCCCTGGACAGATCACGAGGCTCCTCACTCCGGTCAGATTCACGTGATACTGGTCCTGTGAATTAAATATGACGGAAGAAAACTCAAGATTAACTCGACTATGTGACAGACAGGAGGATAGCTATAATATAAAAGACACAAACTGCAGTATTATACCCAGTGGCGTAGCGTGAGCTTACGCCGCCCGGGGCGGAAGTTTAACTCGCCATAAATATTGACGACCAAAAAAAAAACGACAATATCGAACTTGATGACAAAACAATTTTGCTAAATCTGATTTTGGCGCTCCTCAAAATGTGCCGCCCGGGGCGGACCGCACCTTCGACCCCCCCTCGCTACGCCACTGATTATACCACATATTAATTACGTGCAGAATACTGCAGTTTGTGTCTTAACCAGCTTAGTTCGACCGTGGAGGTACCACCGCCACACCTATTTTTAGCGTAAAGCAGTTTTGTTTCGGTGGAAGGGTACGGTTGCCGGCTCACTTATATATGAGGCGACCATCTTAGTCATCGGAAGTGGTGACGCATATGTATAGATAGAACCCCTGTTCTATATGAAGTAGCTTATAGATGTCTACGGGCGGTAGTTGCCACTTACCGTCAGTTGAACTGCATGCTCGTTTGTTACTTCACTTTGATAAAAAAGAGTAACAATTCTTCAAAGTGCATACCCCATATGAGCGGGTCAATCCCACTACAGCATAGTTGGTAGCAGTGTAGATAGGCGTGGAGACTTGGGGCCTGTTGAAGGCCGTAGAGGCGGTGTTGATGATCGTCCCGCCTTGGCCTCCGCGGTCTTTACCCATGAAGCGGTACGCCAAAAGAGTCCCGCGGATCACTCCGTTCTGAAAATTAAGTAATGTTTTAAATAATAATAATAATAAACGCTTTCTACACTCATAGCCCCACAGTAGAATTTTCTCCTGTGTCGTGGGTGCCATGGACACAGACGAATACACAAACACCACACCCAGAACAATAATTTAAACTCATCATTCACTTCTGTCTAGCCGGGGATCGAACTCGGGACCCGCTGCGTGTCAGATCGGTATGGTAACCGTTCCATCACGTCATAAACGTCAAGGATAACGTTGTAGAGTTTACAAAACATCATGTTCATGTGATAATTCTTAATTAATAAAAATATATGAGGTACCGATCGTTTGATTCGCTGACCATGTTTTTTAACTGACGTCTATATTTGACTTCTATGATGAGTTCTACTTTAATATTTAATTTTATCGAGATTTCTGTAAGTAAGTACTGTTCTATTTTGTTTTATATTAAGTAAAATCCTTATTATCACACAATTATGATTAGGATGTAAACCAAGAGGAATTTTTTGTAAAAATAGGGCAACACAAATTGCTAGAATATCAGAACTTTGATATCTAAAGTTAAAAACATACTTAGATAAATACTAATATACTTAGAAGCAGCCCTCGCTTATAAAAACGGTGACGTTACATTGAAATTGCCAAAATGCCATCATTCCTTCATTGCCATCAAAATGAATGCATGCATAGTTACATGTAGGTACATTTATTTTAATTACGTGAATTTATAACATTGGACATTCAATGCTGTAAATTCAAGATGTAGAATGAGTAAATTGTCGTATGTATATCCGAGTACCGAGTAGCTACTCGTAATAAAGCCGTCCACGCAACAGCTTTGTCGGTAATTGAATTGGAGACTATTCTAAAATTCCATTAGCTGCTCGATACATAGCGGGAAGAAAATAAATGAAACTATCGCAGCAATGTCGCAATGCGGCTGTGGTTCAATGAATGCAACAAGTGCTTCGTCTGGGTTCAACCGTTCAACATGCAAGTATCGGCGGCCATTTTTAAAATTACCTATCTTAATTTAATTATACAAACCATGCACAATTTTGTAATTACAAATAGAAAAATGTTAAAAATAGGAAGTGATCAGATATATTCAGTTTATTTATAGTTATAATTTACTATTATTTTATAATGTAGCAACATATGTCCTCTCATATATTTTGAACTTAAGTAATATAAGACTTTATTCCTTTGCTTTTAGTTTAGTTTCAAAGCCTATAAAGACCTATCTAGGTAGGTTTTCAAACTAAACTAAAAGGCAACCTACCTAGATAGGCTATAAATTAATTACATCCATAAATTTATGCTAATGCGACTTTTGGATAATATCAGATAATACAAACAGATTTCGCTGATTTTATACAAATTAATACTGAAAACGGAATTGAAATTCTTTAAATGATCACGAACTTGATAGTCTCGATATGAGAGTATCGAGACATAGTGAACAAACAATGATAAAAAGCAGAAAAAAATTGAATTGTAAGTCACAAAAATATTTTTCTTAAAATATAGGGTATGAAACGGAGGTTCGCGTGAGAAACAAAAATTAAAATATACACGTATGAAATTCTGTTTGCCCCTGAAGCGTTCTGGGAACGGCTATGTTTTATGATATTGCAAGACAGTGTATATTGGAAAGTAAAATAAAAATAAAGTAGCCAAGTAAAATAGTAAAAAGTACGTATATTATAGACTGTAAAATTCTCGCACGTAAACGTTTTAATGGGCTCATGGGAATCATTGGGCTCAAATCTGATTAACTTAGGAAAGGATTAGCCCTGTATAAGTCGACGCAGCTTAAGTACCTAGTGCACCCTATGCCCTAATATGCTTATGTGGCTTGGCCGTTACTTTAATCTTTTAAGTTAACCAAACAATAAAAGTGTCATTGTAGTTCGATATAAAATTAAGAGCATGACGAATTAGGTCGTCTTATCAACAAATTAACTTAACTGAGACCGTATTTAACTTGACCCCTTAAGTAATATTATATATCATTAGCGATACTTACTAAATATCATGTAGTCAATATGATAGTAGTATCTATATCCGCAATATTTTTAACGTTTTAGTAATTCATTGTAGCGCCATAAGTTCGTGCGTCCCGTTGCAGGGGTGTTGTTGCCGGCTTACTTTAATGAGGTGAGCATCTCGGTCTTCGGGAGAAGGAATGAATGTGAGATTGACTTCAAATAAAATACCTACTCTCTAAACAGTTGCTTACAAATGTCCATTGGCGATACAGGGCCGCTTGCTTGTCTGCTCTAAGCTTATAAAACAACTATATTAATAGTAATCATATGTACCTACTTAATCAAAAACATACCAAGTTAACGTCGACCTCCAACTCCCAGAATCTGTCGTTCATTACTCCAGCATTGTTTATGACTATATCCAGTCTGTTGAACACTTTTATGGTCATCTCGAACGCTTCTGCAATGGTTAACAAAAATGATAAATTTAAATAGGTAATTTGAGAAATGGTAGTTAATAATTTGTAATTTTAAATGTAAATGTCCCATGATCGCCCATGGAGATAATAAAACCGCGAATTTATTAGATTTTTTATACCAACATTTCACTCATAAACAGTGAAAAATATTATGTTGTGATTCTGGATTTATTGTACCATATTAAGTTACATGGCTCATACGTTACCATAAATATATATTAGCCAATATTATAAAGCGAAAGTGTTTGTGTTTTTTGTTTGTAAGTAGGTTTGTTTTAACGAGCTAATCTCAAGACTTAAAACCTCGCTAGTATGCTAGTAATAATGCTTCGTTAACTATAATAATGAATAACATTTCATAGTAGGTTGTTAATATTTTTATAATAACATTACCCTCATACTGTGGGTAGTCAGTGACATCGCATTGGCAGAAGAGAACGTTCTTCCGGCCATACTTAGCGCCCAGTTCATCCGACACCTGCTCTCCGATTTCAGAATCGATATCGCACAGCGAAACCTGTGAAGTAATTGTGGTTGGCCAATATCAAATTATTCATAATCGTACAGCTTTATCTTAAACTAGCCTAAGCCTCCTGGTGCCTGTGTTTTCAAAATGTACTTATAGGTAAATTTAACTTGTAACGTCTTTTAATCAAACAAATCAATATCCTTAGATAACAACGTTATCTAAGGATATTGATTGATTTTTTTTTCAATGCTTAAAGTGGGATTTATTAGTCTCAGTTTGAATTTTAAAAAAGATGAAAAAAAAACTATTATTATTTGTCGGTCTTCCAATCTATTCGCAAAAATATGTTTTGTACAGACCCGCAGAACTTTTATTTTTATTATATATGTGTGTGTATATATAGATATAGACTAACTGAGGTAACTGAGTCCGGAAACACTTTGCTGTGCTTAGTTCCATATAAATTAAATTATTGGGGTCTTGAAAATGTAAAACACTTTCATGCAAAATTGTTGTATGCAAAATCTTGTATAAAAATCAAACAAGTCAATCCATCCACACGTTTCGTGTTTTTTCTCATACAACCTAAGTATGGTCATACAACTTTTCCAGGTCTCATACAACCTTTCCAGGTTTTTTCAGGTCCTTTTCCAGATGGTTGAACTCATGCATTTCGACCGGCTTGGTACTACCGCCGCACCTTTTTTTTAGCGTAAAGCAGTTCTTGCGTTTCGTTGGAAAAGTGTGGTTGCCGGCTCATATACATAGATATATATGAGGCGACCATCTCAGTCCTCGAGAGTAGCAACGCATCTGTAATTCACTTCAGGTAGAACCGCTATTCTACAGGTCGTTGCAGATGTCCATGGGCGGTAGTAACCATTTACCATAAGGTGGACTGCATGCTCGTTAGCTACTTCTTTGTTATAAAAAAACTTTTGCTTTTGGATTTTGTTACGAATGCACAGAATTAAAATAAGTGACAGAAACACATACTAATCTACACGCATACCTACTATCTTTATATTACTAGTTTCATATTATTAATAACACGCTATACACGCCCGTTAACTACTTAAATTAGAATATTAAATAAACTTCCATCGATTATTATTTGATTACCTCGTAATAAATAAAATACATATTAGTCTTCAAAATTAAACAAATTTAAGATACTGTGTCGTAGATTTTCCGATGGTTTATGACGATTATAACGACATAAGAAAACGTTTGATATATAGATATATGCAACCTATATCGATTGATTGTGCCGAGAACAGAAAGTAAAAACATTAACAAGAAAAATTCTAAACCTATCAATAACATTCTGTATCAATACACCTAGGTTTTATATCTGAGAACGTTCTCACGTTTCAAAATCAATACAACCGGGACATACCGCGAAGCCTACAAGGTGTCCGTAGGTACATGCCGTGATTATAGGTAGATACCAATCGCTAAGCATTCAACACTCGACAGTACAAGTACAGTAGCTTCCTAAGTAAATATCTTTAGAAATAGGTACTAAGTAATAACATGAGAAGTGTAAATGAACCGAAGAAATAAAGGTAGACCGATAAAAGCAGTAACGGAGTTGAGGTCATCTGCACTTAATGCAAGATAATATGGACCGTATGACGGAATCTGCTAGGAAAGCCCTTTTACCCTTGAGTTATAAACTTAAATAAAATTGAAATATATAAAGGAACTGAAATCTGGTACGTTTAATTTTACATTTATACGCTGTACATTAAAACTGACTCATCAGCTTCAGATAACATTAAATTTAAACGAAACACATAGAAACAAATTAAGCTCTCCTTTAAATGAAACACAGGAACAAATTTAGCACTCGTTTAAATGGTTCAATTTCGCATTGAGGTACGCTTATTTAACATTTCGGAAATCATTTCGTTTTTGAATGTACCTACATATAGTCCGATTTAATTTAATAATAATAAAAAATAAAAGTAAGTATAAAATGGTTTATAACCAATGGTTTATTTATCTGCGTTTAGTTTACTATAAGAAATATACTTTAGAAGATATAGCTAGAATTTATGTTCAGTAAATTTATTTATACGTATAGATACATAGATGTACCTACCTACCTACCTACTTTGCTGAGATTTATTTGATCTCAATAGATTAATGTCATAGACAAAAAGAAGCCCCATTTTAAAATAAATCATTATTATACAGCGACCTTATAATATAAAAATAATGGTAAGTTTTTAAACAATCAGTATTATTTAAGGAAGTAGCACGTAGGTACCTAAGTGATTTATAATTAAAACATTGCGGTTTAGTTAGTACAGATATCAAAGCTAATTAGCATTATAATTACGTGTGCTATAATTTGTTTTCAAACGTGACGATTGTAAATTTGTATATCAATACTATGTCTTACTTTTGCTTGTACACAAACAAATGCCTACGTAGCTACAGATACTCTTATCACAGTAACCCACAAGGAAACGCAAAAGGAAGTTAATCCGACGTCCGTGGCGCCGGCAAAAATCAATACAAATAGGTATGGTCGAACAAGGACTTCTTAGCGAAATTACATTAATATAGGGTAATCTCGTTAATTATATTTGAAATAAATGCTTCAGATGTGCTACATAGCACATACTTCAACCTTTTACCTTGAACTTAAGATTACTTGGTCGTAATGAGGCATGTGCGCAAAACTAGTGTTTACTTAGGAAAGGGTTGATTTACCTTGGCTCCTTGCTTGAGCAGTTCCTCGCTGTAGGCTAGGCCGATGCCGGCAGCCGCGCCGGTGATCAAAGCAACCTTTCCCTTTAGTTCCATTGCGATAATTTTCTATTTTGAGAGAGAACTGCGCCCGAATGCGGCCGCCACTACGCTCGATGTGGGTGTGCTTCGATCGAGACGGAAACTAGGGGAGACGGGGGCGGTAGGGGGACGCTCCCGGTTTCACCCCAAATTCCCCTTCTGTAGTAAAATGTACGCACGATTGCACGGCACTCTCGCTATCTGCACCCACGTTCATGTGGACGTTTGGTTCACAGGACATTTTGTACGCTATAAATAGGTTTCGTAGTACGTTCGCCGTACGCTTTACTATAGGATCGCCACGGTATTCACACTCCACATTGTACTTTGTACTCTTTATATAATTGCGACGAAATTCATGGAACAGGTCATATTCGACCCGTGCCTACATCGATATGGATTTTGTTTGTCGGCCTTCAAAAGGTTGTACAAAACCCGGCTGAATATACATATAGCTATTATAAAATAATATAATTTTATCAGAACATTTGTAATTCACAAAAGGTCTCTGGCACAAATATTAATTATATTATAGTATACCTAGAAACGTCCGTGATCTAGAACAAGCAAGTAAACATTTTAAACGGAGTAATATATAACGACCCATAAACTGAAATTTCTATATCTACAAGAATTGTATACAACTGTAGAGGGTTAATAAAGAAAACACATTGTCCCGTATACTTTTTGCTTTATTTGTGAATTTCTAAATAACTCTGGTACAATAAATTTTTCTCCATAAAATTTTTCATTTTTTTCAATTTTTTCAACTGACTATTGAAAATATCACAGATAACGGTGGTTACGTACACCAAAATATTAAATTACATAAGTGTTTATTAAAAAACCCGACCATGCCGATTTTTGGACGTAAATTGTATAAAAAAGCACCAAAATAAAAATTGTAATAAATTAAAAATGTTAAAACCTTTAATTTTTACAAATGTAAGCTTTAAACATGAGCTTTCAAAAAGTTTTTTTTTCATTTTTCGTGCTACGATTTAACAACAACATACAAAAACAAATACATATTATTAATACAAAAATACGGCCATGATTTAAGATTTCTTTGTACAAAATATGGATCCTACACAAAATACTATTTACAATCAAAATATCCCATTAGCCCCTATCATGTAGTGTTTTGGATGAAGAAAAAGTATTTCAAAATAGTGAGTTATTAATGTTTGGAAATAAATGGGAACTGTCAGTTTTATTTACAATATAAGATAAAAAATATTACGTAACTATTTTAGTACGACTAAATCGACTTCAATAAATTATATTTAATTTGTATTATATTATGTAGTAATTAGTTGTTTGTTGGTCAATAATTTATATTTGTACTTTGGATTTTTAATGATTGGTTTATAATTAACTAACCGCTGGAAACAAAATAAGGATCTAATCTAAAAATTATGACTAACAGAAATACTAATTATTACATAGTCCGAAATTTTACTAATGGTTTTTCTTTACAAAAATTTTAATGCAAAATTTTCAATGTTGACAATAAAAATGTTTAACTAAGCGTGCGAAGGAAAATTCAATTTACCCTAATAGATACGCCTAAATAGCAAATTACATAGACAAGACTTCTTTTAATATATATTTTGGCAAATTTGACTTTAAGTTTGGTGTCCTAATAAATTACCTAAGTTTTTTTGGTTCTACTTTCAAAGGTTAAAGTTAGGAATGGTGTGCCTGATCGGCCCCAGCTGCTGGTACTGCTTTAGCTAGATATGAAAACGATCTTGCGTTAGGAAGACCGGTAAGAACGCACGCGCTTAGCGCAGATCGGTTCAGGTTCATTGGAGTCGCGTCGTACCACTCCATGGTGTCGCCGTCGTAGCACTCCACGTGGGGTATTGTTGTAGATCCTGAGGATTTTAATGTTATCTTCATATGCGGAATGCAAAGTCACCGTACAGTGACTATTAATCAATATAAATAAAGCATTCTATTGCGAAGATATAACCGGCGTAGTTTGCTGGGGGCGGACTAAAAACCATTTTCGTATTATTTAACGTGTATACTTATCATTGAAAGATTAGAGGTAAAAATATCAAAAATTTAATTTCGAACTGTTAACAACATTTGAACTTTGCGCCCTCAGAAAATTATTGGGAGTGTTTTTCTTATGAATTACAGAAAGTAACATAATATAACAAAGTTTTATGTAACTTTCATGCTAATGAAGAGTTCTATGAAAGAAAGTTGTACGCAAACGTAATGTATGTGTGCAAGATCAATAAATAGAAGAGCTTACAAAGATGAAAACAACGTTAATGGTTCTTAAAATACACATAATAAAGTGTAGCACCCAATTCTTCGAATCATGAGTCATTTGGAAATGGAGCAAAATCCTTTAATGTTTAAAAATATGTATTTTACTGAATATTCTTAGTGCGATTAAATCTGCCGTCTTTTTAACTATTACTTAATAAATACTGTGAATTTTATAGATAAAATAACACATCGATAATAATTATAATACACATAATTATAATTGCTAATGTGTAAGTAATACTCGTAAGTAATAGGTAAAATTATTCGGGGTGAATTTTAGTCACTTGAATATGTGATATTGAAAATGCTCAGAGGGGAAAATATTTGACCCTATCCGTTTACCGAAGTGGATGTATATATTTCTAAGTTTACCGTTAAACCCTCCGATAACAAAAATCATGTCATCGAGTAGAACAGTGGCGAAGTTACTTCTAGCGCTGAACATCTCAGTGATCTCCTGCCACTCGCCGCCGCGTTGAGGATTGAACTTTTCCCCTGCAAATTCATTTGCTTAGGCATACTTCTTTTATTTATCTAACATAAAATCCTAAGTGCTGTCATTAATTTTATAGTGGCGGTTTTTAATGCATTATTTTTAATTTTAAATCCTTTCTATAGAAGTAACCACAAAATATAATCTAAAGTTATAGATTTATTTAAAATGGCAAAAATACCTACCATCTTTTTCTAGTCAAGTTATATATTCAATAACTTGAAAACGAGTGTTTTTGTACAGTTTTCCGTAGAAACCTAAGTATTACAAACTTAGATAATTTTAATCAAGAACAGGCATAAGTCAACCTCTTGAAATTTCTATATTCGTGAAAGTCTTGAAAAAATCATTTTAATGAAAAAAATCGTTTACGTAACAAACTCACAGCATACACATAGATTTTTCGTTACATTCAAATAAAAATGCCGGGTAAAAGTAAATAAAAAATCAAATTTTACAGATATACAATTTAAATAATATAATTTATGTGTCGGTACAGATAATATATCATAATGGATGTTTATTTAAATCATTCGAGAACTCTGTCTAGAATACTAACCAGTGTTCAAACGGCTATATCCATTGAAACCTCCAAGCGCATATAAACAGTCGCGATATGCTATCAAGCTTACTCCGGATCGGGGGCTCAGCATCGATCTGATGAAACTCCACGTTTTCGTCTCCGGATCGAAGACCTCCGCTGAGCTGAGAACTTCTTGACCGTTGAAGCCGCCCACTATGTAGATCTAAATAAATGTTATCTTATCACTTTATACAGTAAAACCGTTATGTCATCTCCGTTTAAAAGTGATTTTTCATTTACACAGTTCATCTAAGCACTTTCGAGATGAAAGTAAGGTTGGCGTGAATTTTCGTAGGAATTCTATCCATTTCTATGGAAATTAAAAGTTCAACATTTTCAAAGAACTTATGTGAAACTAGAAAGATTTCCGTAATGTTCTGGAAAGTTGATAAAGCATACTAAATTTTATTTTTTCAGCATGGTGAACTATGGCAAAATAATAGAATCAAGGTAATGTATGGGTACCTTTCCTCCCAACGATGCGGCACTAGCATCAGATCGGTGTTTGTTCATCGGCGTAGTCATCTCCCATTGATTCTTGTCGGGATAGTAGCGCTCCACTGAAGACATTCTCGTCCTGCCGTTGTATCCACCCAGAGCATAGATAAGACCATCTGAAATTCGTTTACAGAACCAAATACAGGTGATTAAGAATATTATTTTACTTGAAGTAGCTTGCGATTTGCCAAGGCAAAGATTTTTGATCAACCCGATGTTGGATTTAACTCCGATTACAAGTGCTTTGTAAAGCTTGCAAAACTTGTCTTATTTCAGCCAAAAATATGTGTCAAACCATAAAAGATTCAACTACCAAAACATTAAACACAGTTATGAATAATAAGACAGTGTTTCATAAATTTGCGTAGATTACCATGAGCGACGACACTGACATAGCACCTCGCTTGATACATGCAGGCTCTTTCATGCCATGCGTTAGCGACAGGATCGTAACAGCGGACCGTGTTAAAATGGTCACTGCCGTCGAAACCGCCGATCATGTAGATCAAGTTGTTTAGCGCACAGAGGCCATGGTACGCGCGTGGTGTGAGGTCCATATGGAATGATAGGAACCATCGATCCGCTCTAAAGGTAATAAAAAAGATACTGAGAATATTTGTTTAGTCGGAAAGTTTAGCAGTTAAAGGCAACTTTTTATAAGGATCATTTGTCTTCTAATCAAAATGAAAAACATATGTATATCAAGAAGATTAATTATTTTGTCACGGTAATTGGTGTTTAGTTATCTTAATTTTCAACTTTAAGATTAAAAATACGTATTCTATTAACAAAAATCTACAGACAATAATTTTAAGAATAAAAACTATCATCATTAAACAACAATAATAATTATTATTGCACTTTAATGATAATAATTTTAGCTAAATTAAGATTATTGTTGTGAAGAAAGTTTCGTTATAGCGTCGAAAGCTACAGACAATAATTTTAATAATAATAATAAGTCAATCAATTCATAAAAAATATAATCATTAAACAACAATAATAATGAACGAATAATTTTAGTTAATTATAATTATGTTTGTGAAGAAAGTTTCGTAATACGCGTTGCATATTGACGAGATGTATTTTTACCACCAGGTGTCACTATTAGTTCATTGTACTGTTAGTAGACTAACATGAATTACAAATTCTATTACAATTTTAATACAAATAAAATTACCTGGTATCATAAGTTTCTACAAAACTAGTTGGACTACCGGCGCTCCATCCACCAACTGCGAATAAAATTTCGTAGGGTATCCGAGGACGTGCCAAGGGATCGTTGAGATCAGCTTCTATGCCGGGCCTAGAGTCCAATAGAGTCAGGAAGACAACGGCTGGATAAAGTGCCTCTTGACATTTCTAAACAAGATACAACTCCTGAAGTGTTTTTTTTTACGAAACAGAAACATTTCCAATGCTATGTACAAGTAGTTACCAACCTCATCGTCAATTACTGGCTGCCATTGTAAAATTTTTGTCTTGAAATATTTAAAACTAATGTGACCATAACGTACACAAGACAATAATGACGGTATATGTTTACGCCTGTTTTCTAAATCATGTTCCACCCACGTTTTAACCGCTTGAAATACTATTTCTTCATTGCGAACGTTTAATTCATCATCCCTTAATATATCTTCTAATTCTTCAAAGGATAGTGACTTAAATTCACTACATTCTTTTAAGATTCTCGAAAAATGCTGCCTTATGTACAATTTTCCCTTCTTTTCCAGCTCACTACAAAAATAGCATCTAGCGAATTTAAATATTCCCAGACAGTTATGAGGCCTGAGCTCATGCAAGAGAAATTGACAACATAATTGGATTACTCCAACGACATAAAACCGATCTGCGTAGGGCAGTAAATATTGCACGTTGTCAGCATTTACTACACAGGTTCCCGTATAAGCATAATCGAGAATTAAAGTCATGTAACAGCTGGGGACGTCAACGAAAATTTCAGTTTCCTCGGGTTCTCCCTTCTTCAATGAATTTATAAATATAGCTCGAAAATAAGGGCTAATAGCAGAAAGTATCGCTCTGTGTATTCTAATAGATTTCATATCTCTACATGTAATGGTCCCATCGCACAGTTGGCCATTCTGTCTTAATTCGTTCCATATCGCCGGAAACTCAACTATTGAATAATTTTCAGGTAAACAAATACATTTTCTTTTTCTTGAAACTGTACTTTTTCTAGTTAAACGGGGCTTTGTAGATGATGTAATACGAACAGAATTTTTGTTTTTTGATAATTTTCGACGTTTCGTATTAAATTCCATCCCTTTCCGAAAAACGACAGTCGAAACTTGTTGTCTGTCGATATGACAGACATCTTTAAGTTCATTTGTTTTTTGGGAAAAATAAATAAAAATAATTTGCAAACCTCTTTTGTATATGATTCAATTGCCTGCCTACTATGTTTTTGACAGATTGTCTATTGTCGTCGGACAGCTCTACTTTACTGGCAACACTGAATTTTAGTGTCAGTTATTGTTTGTCTATAGACCTTCTTTTTCTTCCGGTTGTCAATATGGTGAGTTTCGTAGATCGGAAAATAAAAATTATCAATAAAAATCTGAGTGATTATAAAGTGTTGTGAGGGTTTATAGTGTTTTACGTTAGGAGGAACAATTGAAGAATGTGTTGCTTTGATTATTTCAGGGTGTCGACATCAACCATAAACACGATAGGAAGGTACGGCGTACCGAAGTTAAATCTCGGGATGTGTACCTGAGACTGCTCGTCAAGGTAAGTAAACCTACTCAAGGAGGTCTTGTATTAATTTATATAATGTACAAATGAATAATACGTGTGGACACTTCGATAATCAGATCGATAACCTATTGTTTTGATGACAGCTTTACAGGTACTTGGCAAGACGTACGAATGCCAAATTCAATCAGATCATTCTGCGGCGGTTATTCATGAGCCGCATCAACAGGCCTCCAATCTCGTTGTCGCGTTTGGTGCGTCACATGAAGAAGCCTACACGCGAAGGTCTGATCGCTGTGGTCGTCGGCGCCGTCACCAATGATGTGAGGTTATACAAGGTTCCGAAGTTGACTGTGGCTGCCCTGCATGTGACTGAGAAGGCTCGCGCCCGTATCTTGGCTGCCGGAGGTACGTGAACACAATAATAACAAAGTTATAGGTTATATTGCATGAACATTTGATTTGTGTTAGCTTGAACACTTGCAGGTTATGCAAAGAATAAAACAACTAAGTAGAATTTTTAATCAATTAAATAATATTTTGACGCAATTAGGTAGATTTATTATTTTTAGGAACTATAGTAGTTTCAGTTTGTAATATGTACAAATAGTCTATAAACACAACAACATTGCATGCATTTAGACAGAAAGAATTCAATGGCAATGCAAATGAAAATATTAACAATGTATTTTTCCAAATGTGGATATTGATAAACAAATTAATTTATTTATAGTTAGATTAGATTCAACCATAAGGAGTCAATATTAGATGTCATGGATTTAGGTATTTTTGATTTGTTTTGTAAGAGTTGGATTATAATAATAACATCATTATGCCATGTTATTCAATCAAATTTCAATTCAATAGTGTCAATAGATATCCACTCATATGCACTATCAAAATGTGCACAGTAAATGGCGAAATGTGGACAATGAAAAAAACTTTTATTATTAGAAATTGTTTGTTTTCAATGCAACAACTTGTGACGTTTGTGTAATACTTATATACACTGAAAAAGATCTTTTGACATCAACAGACTACCAAACAGAACTTGAAATTTTGTGTGATTTCTGCAGGGACATCTCCAAGTAGAGTTTGTCCGATGTCGTTGATAAATGTGTCATTGTTTTATTTTTGCAAGACTGTTTTTTTTAAACTGCATTTAATTTGCCAGAAACTTTTTGTGATAGTGAACTCGGATTGTGGATAAGTTGAGGGCATAATATAACACATATAAAAAAAAAACACACTCCCTATACTCATAGCCCCACACTAGGATTTTCTCCTGTGTCGTGGGTACCATGGGCACACTAAGACGAATGCACAAACACCCTGACCCAGAACAGAAATCTAAACTCATCATTAATATTTCTGTCTGGCCGGGAATTTAACCCGGAACCCACTTTGCGTCAGATCGGTTTGGTAACCGCTCCGCCAGCCGGTCACCAGATATAACTACTAGAATAAGCACTGTCAATGAAGAAAAGTACCAAAATATGCAATAATGCAATAAAAAAAATATTATATGCAAATGCATACAATCTGATGTCTACTTATAAGTAAAATAGATTGAACAAATTTGAATTTATATTAAATAGGATCAAGTCAATATTAGTTGTATTATTCTTATTATTATGAGGTGTTCTAACTCAGTCATTAGTGGTAGCAAATCTGTATAGTGCGGCAATTAGGAATAGTGGTTAATAATTAGTAGCTTTGAAATTGTGCCTAAAAATTACTTAATTTGCTTTCGATGATAAAGGAATTGCTTACACATTTATGATTGATTTCGATGTAATTTACTGACTTTTTTTAGTTTCAAATCTCGATGTGAATGTTGACCTGCATTTCTGATGTTATTTTGTGATTGGTATTTTTTATATATTTTTATTTAAATAAAACTATTATTCTCTCAACAAACTCATATATGTTAATAGGTAGTAGTAGCAAATTGAAGTACACAACTTGTTATTCATTAATATCCAGTTCAAGCTTTTAAATAGCACCTTACGGATTAAAATCCATTTTTTTTTTTACCTTTTCAAAGTGAACTTTAATCCAGAAAAGTGTTATTGTATTGGGGTGTTGTGCTTGTGAGTAACTGTTACCTTAGGCTCTTGATAACTTGCCATTTAAACTCGAATGTTGTACTCAGCCTTGCCTTCTGTATATTTATTTCATCATTATTTTTACATTTATACACAATTAATGCTGATGTAATGAAATGTTTGTCAGACTAGGGTTTGCAGTGTTTGCACCCATTATCCAAATATTGATAATTTTAAGATTGAGGTATGTCTTTACAATTGGAATATAAAACT
>DWNE01001663.1:0-21172 GCA_018249875.1 Cecropterus toxeus | reverse complement strand
TCTGGCCGGGAATCGAACCCGGGACCCATTGCGTGTCAGACCGGTATGGTGACCGCTCGACCACGCGGGTCGTCAAATTTATATAAAATCATTAATTTCATTATATAAACGTACAGAAAAACTAAGTAGGTATCTATTGGCACAATTAAAAGTATTAATAGGGTTACAAGACGAGAACTTTGTACCACAACAACAACAAAAAGTCCAGCGAAAAACGTTGCTCAAACTTTGTCTTATTGCTTCGTTCGTAATGCCAAAGTGAAATCGTTTTCATTTGGCGAACAAGTGGCGGGACGAGAGGCTGCGATGACGGTCACGAAACAAAGAGTAGTGCTTTGGGCGGGGCGGGTTGAGGGGGTGCGGGGGTGAGTTCTCGCCGCGTGAGCGATTGCGTTCCTAATTGGCAGCGGCGTCCGCGAGAATCTTAAGGGGAGGACAGCGGAGCTCCAGCGAGTCTCGTGTTCTGTAAGTCTTGCGGAGTCTCCACGTGGCCTCCCCGAGCCCCGAGCCTCGAGTCACCCTCTCCCGGCGTCGCCTATGCAACACAATAACTCACCTCCGCCGCGCACGTAATCTCGAGTAAACCCGGATTATACCCGTTAATCACGCAGAAATTAATTACAAGTTTGCGTATTAATTGTAGTACAATTACAAGAATTACTGGGTTAGGTAATATTAAATGCTGTGATTCACGGCTTGTGTAGACTGTTTGTAGAATGTGCTCTGTCTCGCTAGGCACAAATTTAGGTTAGCGAAGGAACCATTTATGCTTACGCTAATTAAATACAAGTTATGTATGATAAATTGAATATTTACCAATATTTTGTTGTTTGAATAGACACGCTCACTTTTCATGTGTGAATGTGATCTACAATAATTTCTATATTAGTGTCGACAGTAGTTTAAACTATTACAATGATGAGTAGGTACGATTTATCAGCTTTAATCTGATTGTATAGGTGTTTTATTATGTAAGTTTCTGCTTTATGTCTGTCTGTCATAGGTCTGTATTTATTTAAGTGTGTAGCATTATGACTTGCATACAGTAACTAATTCTCAAATTAACAAAAAAGTGAAAACTTTCGGCCGTAAGTTGTCGGCGTTCTTCAATGTATCTGAACCGGTATAGGTAGACACTTTATTTTCATAACATGTTCTTTTATAGTCATCATGCTAACTAATACTATAGACAAATAAGTTTAAAATTTGTGGCACGGAACCCTCTGTGTCCGAGTTTGACTCGTACTTAGTCAATTATTTATGATTCGATTATGGCGATACCTTTTCTTCTTCGGACATTGAATTCATATGAGGCATACCAAATCGTTGTTTTCTTAGCTTGTATTTAGGCGTGGACGGATGTACTTTAGATTCAAGTTCGGTTTCAAAATGGTCATAGGTGGCCATAAGCAACATATTGTTTATAAATAGTTATTTTATAAGATATATATTAACAATGAAAAATGATTATATACTTACATATAGATATAGAAAACATATGTAATATTGTTATACTTATATGTAGTAAAATTATGTATTGCTATTATGCCATAAATAAAATATAAATACCAAAGTTAAACACACGTTATATCGCACTAAATATCCCCAAAAATATTTCGATATTGAAAAGAGAAAACACACTACATTCCTCAAACCAATAACTTGATTCGATTTGATTTTGCGCATAACGGGGAGGGTAAATACGAGCAGTTCGGTTGCGAGCCAATATCGCCATTTCTATTCTCATGTCGCCTTTGCATGCAAGTGGACGGGTTAATTCGATTTGGTACGAGGACGAGGGCAATATTTTATCGTATCATGTGATCTATTCTGTCCCAAGAAGTATAGTATAGTAGAGTGGGTCATAAAAAAGGCAATATCTCACAGTCGAGATGTGCCGCGATCGTAACTCTACAATGTTACAGTTACTGGCTACACTCCACTTGAGTTTTTGTTGGATAATATGATATGTCGTACTTGTCGTGAGAAATTGTTATGTTATATTACGAGTATGTGACTGCTTTGTTACTACGTCCTTATGAGTATTTACCTACCTCAGGCAAGATGACTAACTTAATATGTCTCGTGCGATTACATTTATTGTGCTAAATTTACTTGTAACGGACATTCACTGTTATCTTTGAATTGATAATGCGAGCTAGTGTTGATCGGATAAGAGCCATTAAAATTTTTATGAAGGGACACACACATACATGATTATATATTAAAACACGATAACAATTCGTTTATTCATCAAATATTTAATCATTAATCCAATGATTAAATATTTGATGAAAATGTTACAAATTGATAGAGCCATAACATTTAATATAGTTTTAAAGATCTTCAGAAATTTATATTCCTATTTGATATAAATGACAAGTTGTTTAAAAAGAATAACTAGAGTTTAGTAAGTGAAATGTCGAAATACCACACCTTCGTTAAACCAGTGATTATAAAATATATAATAAGGCCAGACGTTCTATTATGCTCATTTTTATGAGTACGTACCGCCCGCCAGCCAGCAAAATTTTCCTCCGACGTGGAAATTCGCGTTTTACTGCTGCCATTACGTAAATTTACCCACATGTTTATTTGCAAATATAAAATATATTGATGCTGCGCATCACTCTTGAAAGCTTTTTATAACTTTTATACATCCTTTTATAACTTATCGATATTTCTTTACAATTACCGCTAACGTAAAAGAGACTTTTACGACAAACGTTTTAAAAAATTGTTAAGGTTTGTTGTAAGGAAAGGCAAACGGAGAGGCCATTAATCTATGCTGCAACCCTTTCTCGTAGTTGCGGCGGAAAACGGCTCTCGGCCTGCGCAATATGCCGTGATGACGCGTCGACAACGCCTGCATTATGGATGTCGGCAAACTTTCCGCGTGACGCGAGAAAAATGATCCGAGGGCAAGTAGATGGATAGCGAAACAATTCACTGCCAGGATTTACTAACGGTTTCAGCTGTACATAAGTTTGTAATATTAATGGTTTTATGAATTGTTGTGTTAATTCCCATCCCGAACTAGAATTGAAAAAAAAACCTTATACATATAAAAATGAATATTTCTCTTGCCCACGGCTTCACACGTGAACGGCTGGATCGATTTCGCTAATTCTTTTTTGTTTGTTATCGGAATAGACTCTTAAATTAAAAAAAAAGAAAACTGGACAGAAAAAAAAACTTAACGAGCATTGCCCTATTAATATTTTATGTAATCTAACCTTATGGCAAATGATATAACAGTCAGTCTTACCAATTCGAATTCAAAATACCTAGTTAAGACAGGGTACAGTCTAGTGCTTAATAAAATTGGTCTATTTTCAACAATGTATTAAATTTCCCAACGGATCAACATTTCTAGATGTTTCTTGCCTCTGAATCCCGTCACTGTTTAGTAAATAGTAAAGGATGTACGGAATGTCAGTGAGGGGTTGGGAGGCACGGATCATATCACCTGTGAATTAATCGGTCTCTGACGATTAATTAGCGCCACGTGCTCACGGCGTTAACGCCTCGGAACGTACGTGATCTCTGTTATTACAGCCATGCATACATTAAATGAACTTTTAACAAAAACTATTAGGTAGTTACTGTACTTGTTGTTATGTTATCTACTTAAAAAAGTTCTAACTACAATTCAAAAATAATAAAGATTATTTTATGTAAGTAATAAAATGTATGCAACGCAAATTACACCTAAATATTAAAGATGCCTGTTATTTTCACAGCGATCTTTACATGGAGGTAGCATTAACTTTGTAACATTGTGAGGCATGAAGGTTGTAATAACAATGAACAGTATCTGCCTGACCCACGAACTGTAAACTCGAATTAAACATCATAAGAACGGAAACATCTTGGCAAAATCCTCTTCATTAGGTCCCGCAAATTGCAAGGGGGTGTGCGGGGTGGCGGGGCAGTGACACGCGGCAACTCCCCGCCTCTCCTGGATCCCCGGAGCCTCTATTAATAATGCAAATGAGACCGCAGCTCGGCCAAGAAGCGAGTCTCGATTAATTCCGGTTCATTTGAGGTAATTGTCGCTGCGCGCGTGCGGTCTGCGGTCCGCAGTGGCCCGCACCACGTCCGCGCGTCTAATGTCTAATGCCCCTAATGGTTTCAGGGGATTTCGTTTACAGGCACAATCAAGGTTATGTTAACTGTCTGTTATTATTCAGATATAATTATTATTATAATTTCAGAAGTCTGCATGCTTGCAAGCATTGCATGCATTGCAAGCTTTTATTCAAAGGGATGTCTTAGTAGAATACGAAAAACAAATAATCAATGAAAATAGTCAATAAATACTTAAACCTATTTTAAATATATGCTACAAGTACTTTCGATGAACTCTTACAATTTGTTTAATCACGGTATTCTTTCAAAGCGTAGCGCTACGAGCTACGAGCCAAAGCCGTCGATAAGTAAACTCAACCTTAACATGTCGTTAACCAATATATACTAAAGGATTGTGACGTTCAATGATGATGATGATGATGATGAGGATGTTGACGTAAATTATTAATATAGATAATACAATTTTTATTCATGAACAGGGTTTAAGTGCTATATGTTGTAAGTAGTGTAGTAAATGTAGAAAAAAGATAGGTAAAAATATTAGATAGCTACGCATTCTTTATCAAACATCGTTGTTTGGGTCGTAACAGTATTTTATTCATTTTCTTATCTTATTTCTTAAGGCTAGTTTACTTCATATTATGCTTAAAACTCCCACTAATCACTGTAAAATTTATTATGAATATAATATCGATAACTATAGACATTCTTAAATATGAATACTCGTATTAGTATGACTACTCTTTATGATAAATTAAATATTAAATAAGAATTAATATGAATAGTGTTAATTTATTTTACCTGGTATAGTTAAATAAATTAATACACCAGATGTTTACGTAACTGCTGAGTTCGCTTATTAAAATATTTACAATACATTTTTAAATGTATATTTATAGTTTTGAATTGTCCGGACAAATGTACCATTTTTGCATTGAAATGATACATACTAATATTATAAAGCAGTAGAGTTTGTTTGGTTAAACGCGCGTATCTCAGGAACTACTTGTTCGAATTGAAAAATTGTTTTTTCGCAGAATAGTAAATTTATTCAGAAAGGCTATAGGCAATATAACATATATATTTGTTTGTTCTTTCTTATGTAATAATGGGTGGAACCGCGTGGCACAGCTAGTGATACATATTTCTCCAATTCCAATAGCACGAAGATTGCATTTTTCCCAGCGTAGCAGAGGCAAGCCTCCGCTACGGGCTACGATCGATACGGATGCCACGCGACATCCAACGCTTGGCTTTTTCCACCGTACTCTACGTATTTATAGCCTCTGGAAGATCTCGCAGATGTAATTCTTTATATTATTACTTATCTACACAATACATGTGTATGATATTTATGTGTTGTATACCAGAATCACGTAGTTTGTAACCGTTTGTCATAATATAAACCAAAACTATTATAGTAACATCATATTATGAAGAACAGCTAACTACGAAAATATTGGTTGGATTACATTGACCACAATGAATAAAATAGAAACAATATTTCGTTACATATATAAAAAAATGTAAATATAACAGTATATTACAGTAAATTTAAAGTTATAGAAGAATAATAATTATGTAAAGATTCGATTGTAACTAGGTTTAAAAATATTGGTTGGATTACATTGATTCTATGAATAAAATGTAAAAAATATTTTGTTAGTATATAAAGAATATCCTAAATATCGACAGCACATTTAAATTATACAAAAATAATAATAATGTAAAGATTCATGTTCAACTAGTTAGTTTTAATCGCTAAAAATAAGATGCTAGATATTCAAATGTTGTAGTTTCAATTCAGTTCCAAATTACAGACATAAATATAAATATATAATCAAATTACGGAACCTACATGCGGTAAATGAAATGAAAATTATTTAACCGCATCCGAATTCCCATAACAATGTTTCGCCGTGTTTATTTATAAAATGTGTAGGTAGGAACACGAAGGTACATTTCAGGATTGTGTACCTACAAGGGCGAGGGTGCGTGTTGGAGGGGAGACAAAAATGGCCGAGCACGTCCTGTACATTTTCTTCTGCAAGATAACCGGATTTTTTAAATACCAAGATATGATTATTCTTTTATGTAATTAATAACGACTTAGTCACAAACTTAAGTCATTCCTCGTGTCTCAGCTTTATGTAATTTTCTTGCGGTAACAATTTTTTTATATTTTCGAGCTCCTCATACTTTTAAAGCGGTTATGACATAATGAAATATACATACATTTATATTTTAATTGCCTTTAGTAGAAGGCACATTTACCTAACTAGTTTTGTATATAAAGCGTGTATCCAATGACATCAATATTATGTGTATTATGATTTTTTAGCAGGTGGTAGAACCAACGTAGTTCGACCGTGGAAGTACCACCATACCTATTTCTAGCGTGAAGCAGTTCTTGCATTTTGGTGGAAGGGTGTGGTTGCCTGCTCACTTATACTCGTACATATATGAGGCGACCATCTTAGTCCTCGGGTGTAGCAACGCATCTGTGATCGACTTCATATAGAACCCCTGTTCTATATGAAGTTTCTTACAGATGTCCATGGGCGGCAGTAACCACTTACCATTAGGTAGACTGTATCCTCGTTTGCTGCTTCATTCTTATAAAAAAATATATGTGATAACTGGCTTCATAATTAGGAGATGATGTTTTAATATCTTTGATTTTTACACGCCATATCACAGCGACGTGTCTGTATATAATATACTCCAAAGGCTTAATATTTTGTTCTTTTCCCCACAGCTGGTCTTCCCTACAAAGTGTACGGCGGGCACGAAGGTTCGCTGACGGAGAAGCGCAAGCAGCGGCGGATTCGAACCACGTTCACGTCAGCGCAACTGAAGGAACTAGAGAGAGCTTTCCAAGAAACCCATTACCCTGACATATATACGAGAGAAGAGATTGCCATGAAAATCGACCTCACTGAAGCGAGAGTGCAGGTATGTGCCTAGTTTATATATAAGACGCTTGCAGGCAATGGTGCCATGGTGGTTGGTAAAAACTATTAGGCTTGTCTAACCACCCACTGAAAGTGTTGTCATTACGGTTCACGGAAATCCAGAACGAATCCAAAATAGTTAGACGTACGAGTATACGAGGCCCGATTACAGCAAGCCCAGAGGAGTAAGTTCATCTACCGGGTTATACCTACAATAGTTGATATATATTGCTGATACAATAAGTCTGAGAATAATATGTCATATAAAAAGTATGTAGATGATGAATAGCAATAGAGTTTCACTATATGAGCTTGGGTGATAGAAATTTTATATTCGAGAGAAACCTGATATTGCTTTACGTGTTCTAATGTATTCTTAATTAATTGTCCAGCTTAGGATAGACTATTTTAATAACGACTGGTATAATATATAACATTATAAATGCGTAACCCATCTTTTTCAGATTTTTAAGAACAACATAATAAATTGTTACTTAAAGGAAATATAATGTAGAAGTGTTCATTGTTAACCAGGTTAAAGAGCCGTAGAGTAAAGTAGTTAAATACGAAATCCGTATCAACAATGTGGGTTTCCTGTGGTTTACATTAATAATGTTAACTACGGAACACATCCCGTGCGGCAGGGTTGGCAAAAAAAATGTTTTTGTTCCGTCCATCACAGAATTTTCGCAGTCCAATTAGTGTCTTGTAATTCGGCCGCGGCTGACGGGCGCCGAGCCTTCGTAAAAAAAGATAGCAGACATCTCGCGGTGTAACTGTTAATTTTATAATAGGCGCTTATTTTCGTGCAAGCCGGGTTTGCGTCGTGTGTTTCATCTGGGTTTTCATGACGTCATACTGCACCTTTTTGCAGGACAAATCTTATTGAATATTTAGTGACGTATATTTTGTAAATTATGCTATTTACGCGACGTTTGTGCAGCATAAAATATATATCGCTTTAGTGAACGCAGTTATATTAAATTAGGTACATCAAATTATTAGTAACAGTTTGCTATTTTAAACAGTCTTGTTTACACGAGTGACGGCAAAAATTCTTTTAAAAACAGTCGTTTACGCTATCAGTATAAAAGTGCAACTGATTGTTGCATATAAACTGCGTATTTTTTATACGAATGAAAATCTATGAACAAACATTTTGCTTTTTGCTTTTTAAATCGACCTCGACAAACCGTGCAGTACAATGTCGCGCGCTCCTTCTGAATCTTTAATATCATACGGAATCGACGGAACCGCGGCCGCTCGTACACAGATAGCTGATCACGTATGAACCCACAGCGGCTCAGACCCGCCGATACGACCATTCTAATTTCATAACCTAGGAGAGATGCCCTATACGGTTCAATTCTATATTATGTTGAACCATTTTTCTCTATTTCAAACGAATATGGACTTATTTTAAATATATTTTATAATAAGCAACATAGAAACTTTTTCTAAAGAGCCTTTTTGTACTCAAATACTTTATTCATGTCATGCATGTTGATAAGTTTTTCCCTAGTTGGACGGTATAATGAGTTCGAGTACTTTTAAATTAAATTTTAATCTAATACATCTACTCAGTTGTAATTTGAATAAAAAAATTCTCATTGTTTCTCATCGTTACGCAGAAGAGTTAGGAGCAGATTCACACACGCAGAGAACACTGATCGAGTTCACAACTGATAAAGTATACAATTATTTCGAGCATTATCCTTACGAATCAGTATCCTTACGAAATTCTCTTTCATCTTCAAAGTAAGCATAAGTAACTTTTAATGTACATATTACTCTGAAAATCAGTCCGTAGTTTCAAAGCTGAATCTCTAACTAAAAATAAGTCTTGGGGGCATCAGTTAAATAAATTAATGTTAAAAGTAATAAAAAAGCTTGTAGTAAAGTATTTTTCCTTAGAAAACTATTTTATATCCACATCATAGTGGACCAGTAAAATAATAATAGGTCCGCCAAATTGGGTGGGAGGACGATATACTGGATTAAGAATGAAGTCACTAATCATACCAAAACAAAGAAGTTTGTAAAATATTAGCTCAATCTGTTGAGATGAACGAGTTAAAAATTCAGTTGCACAATTTGACTCTCACACCTACGATTACCATGACAATTTAAATAAAAGCTTCTAAAAAGATACCAACGTTACAAATTTATTTGTTTGTCACATAAGCGGGCACATAATGGAAAAACAATGGCGAGGCGATGTATATAACAGCACCCTCGCGCGGGAAACGCTCATTACGTTAAAAAGTGTATCGGAATGGTAGGGAACAGCCATAAATATCGCGAGCGGTCGCGTAACTCAAGCGCGCGCGACTCCTGATAATTAAAACTCGCCTGGAAAATACGAATTCACATATTACAATTAAAATTGGGTGAAGCGACCCACGGCAAATATAGCATATACAGTAGTGCACGCAAATGTATCCGTAATGAAATTATTTTGAAACATTGCTTCATTTCGATTGTTTTATTTGTTTGTATATCTTTCGTTATATGTTTAAATTTATCGAAAGAGGCCGAACCCGTCAGTATTCGGAACAGTTTTCATTTAATACGTATCTAAGGACAAATTTACTTAATAACATATAAAAAACTTATATATGTACGAAGAGAAGGTATATTAGACTTTAAGTACGCAAGTAATTTTTGATTACACTTTTACTTCGATTACAGAAAGAAATCTGACGGGGAATTCGAGACATATTTTTTGTATTGAAATTACTAAGTTTCAAGATCTTACTTTATCAAATTAATACGCGACATAGGCGTATTTTTAAACAAGTATGTGAATAAGGAAAAACAAAAATAAATTCCACGTCATGTCCTAATTCAACACGCGAATTCTCAAATTCATCAGCGGCGGTCCGCAAACACAGCTCGCCGAAAGCGTTGAGTAAACGCACAATTTACCGTAAACCGTCCATGCTCTGTAATGGCTCGTTCATATTATATTGTACATGAGCTTTTTCTGGCGGTATCACGCATTTAAATCGTGCACTGTTATATTTCTGGTCAAGCAGCCTGATCGCTAGGGAAAAAGCACCGCAGTTGCCCGTATAATTAACCGACTGAGTCAGAAGGAGGGTGATGTTTTTCGGTTCTCAAACGGTTCGACGGATTGTGACTTATGACATATTATTAGAACCCTCTCAGTTTGCAGTGATATAGGATATATCGAATTTAAAAAAAATGCGCTTGCAATATGAGTATCAAATGAAAGGTAGTGAATAGACCAATCTAAATACATAGAATAGAATCTAAATACTTCTATTACCTCCATGATTATTTACTTATAAGTACTGATCATTACTGAAAGAGCAGGTGACATGAAAACCGCCAATTCTGCTAACGATTAGTTTTGCTTATTGAAATAAATATATATAGATTATTTCATTTACAATTGTACTCATTCGACTTGAATTACTAGACTACAATGCTACTAGATTAGTGTGAAAGGGCCATAATAAAAAGCCGACCACCTGCTCCGTAGCAGAGCAAAAGGAATCACTTGAAAAATGACCAGCTGGTTTATAATACACAGCGTATTTTTTCCGTGCCCACGTTGTCATAGGGATGGTGCAATTTAATCCATCAAGCGAGGCTGCACGGTGGCGTCCGTGTCGATAAATTGTATGTAATTGCCAACGATTTTAGTTTTATTGTGATCCCCGGATGCCATGAGATTAGATAACGACTTTGAAAAATGTATTGTTTTATTTACTAAATTTTGTCTAGAAAATATTTTATGGATATTATTCATATTTCAACAAGGTTTTCGAATTAAAGGTAACAAGAGAAGTGCAAAAAAAATGGAAGATATTTGTTTTTTTTTTAATAAAATATAGTTTGCCAATACGTTCTCCGGGAAAACTATTTCGAGGATTTTATTAAATTTATTTTATTTACAAATTGTGTAATAACAAACATGTTAACAGGATTACGTTTTAGACTTATTTATGTATGTAATGATATGATTTAATATTTATTACTTACTAAATGGGTTACTTAATAATACCGTAACTGACGATTACTCATCTATCGAACATTAATTTTTATGGTGTATATTAATCTGTCTGTCGATGGTACCAACGACACAATAGAAAATCCTAATGTGGGGTTATGAGTGCGGAAAGAGTTTATAAAGGTTGAATTTTCTTTAAACCATTTTGATAAGTAATGAGAAGGGCATTTCATGATTACTGCGACGCGATAGTGGTCGCCGGCGATCCGACTTGACAGCGACTGCAACGTTGCAAATAGATTGACACGACCAGCGGGAGTTGCCGGCCTGGTGTCAATCCGTACACCAATCTTACTCTCAAGATCGAATGCCATTGGGAATTTCATCAAAATAAAGATATTTTCTAGTAGAATAACAGATATATTACTCGTTATCGTGCGAGTTCATAAGTGAAATTAAATTTTCTGGTAGTATAACGAAATAGAAGATGCAGGCTAATATTACGGTTTTTTAATGCAATATAACAAATCAGTAGTTTTGTCCCTTTTAGTTTTGTACCTATTGATGATAAAAAACATAAAGCGAGCCGTTTATAAATAAAAAAAATCCTGACATGAAAATTCATATAGGTTCGTATAATTTTTAAAAATTATTATGGTCATATTTTGACCACTGCGCGAATATCTAAACAAGTATATGCAAAGTAAACGAGATGATTAAATAAATTGATGTAATAAAGTTTATTGAGCGTGCATTTGTTTTATTAGAATCATCTACAAAGAGTCATCAGTAAATCCCATTGCTTTTCAAATAACAAAACGCGTGTAATGCTTGTAACGATTACAGTTACGGAGAACAATACATCCCTACGGCTGCACAAGTGCCACGCAGGTGTGACGCGTGCCGACGCGTGCCAAACACGCGTCCCTCCTGATGTACACTTGCCACAAATATTTGCTTTTAAGGGCATCAAATGATTTTCGTACTTTATTTCTAAGCTGTATTACCAGTTAAAATATTGCAATAGTTTTAAATTACGTTATTGTTTACGTTATTATATGTCGTTTACATAATGCTTTTGGATTTTGTGCCCTTTTATAATTTATACTTTTCTAAAAGTTAAGTAGGCTTGTTCTTAAGTTACGAGGTATTTTAGTATTTTCGTATAAATAAAATCTACCTATTGTTCAAACTTCTTATTGTTTTAGCTTTTACTGATGACTCAAAATTTGTTGTTAAGAAATCATTTTATTTGTGATCATTTTATTTGTGATCATCCATAGGATTCCTATTACATTTAGATTTGGCTGAAGTTATAATACTTGTAAAAACTTTAAATATAGATGTACTTCATAATAATGCTTCGATTATTACAAAAAGAAAAAGTTTTGTTAAATGTACCTATTACTAGTAAAACATTAAAACCTCTTAACTAATTATCTCAAAAGATAATATTTAAAAGATACAATATATTTTATTACTGCTTAACTGTAATATCCTAAAACGGCTTCATTAGGGCTTTTGTTCTAACCGCCCTTGCGCCCTAAGTTAATCGTGTTGATTGCGGTCCGAGCTATCGCCGATTGTAATCACTTAACGTCCCTTACCCCTTATCCGAATTAGATGATTGTCATTGACGTTATTAAAATCTGTTCATAATGGAGGATCTTGGCGCGTTAACTTATAATATGGACAATTATAATCCAAAATTGATTATAGGCGTTTAGTTATTATGAGCTGTATGTAAAATATTAATATGTATCAGAACTTTTAAGCTTTGTTATGAAAAGGTATAATTTTTTGACACTATAACATGCTTCTGATGCCTTTAGGATTTCAATGGAACGTCACCTCGGGAGAGATTTTAAATAATCCGCATTTTCAGGTGCTTAGGATGGTATGCAGCCACATACCGTCTTCTTTGCCGCCGTTGCTGGTTTAACTAGCTCCTATTCTTGCGCTGTGCAATCCCGAAGAATCACCATTTCGTTACCTTGATGACTGAGACGCTGTTTTTTATACTTAGTTTACCCTTAATAGATTATACATATATATATGTATAATCAAATTAACTCGCTGGATGTATAAAACCGATTAGTTTCAACACCATCACTCTTTAACACCGTGCTAGTCGAACAAATCGAATGACAATGTCATCGATTCGGCATGCTAGTTGAGATGAAGGGCGTGTCATTCGATACGGCGCCAATAAGCGCGATATCGCAAACGCCGTGGGAAGTTGCTCTACTCGCACGATCATGCGCGATTACTCCCGCGCGCCGTGTCCTGCTCCTGCGCTCCCACGGGATGACATGTCCTTTATGATCTGATCTGTTCGAATGATTATTATCTTGGACTTATGTATTCGTTATTAGCATTTGCACGTTGGGGGTGAGATTGGCAACAGTTCCAAATGAGGTGACCTTAGTTGAAGGTAAATGGTTCAGCTAATCTTTATATTGACGGCAATATTTTCTAGGCTATACGTATAAGTTAATCATTACTAGGTTGAAGAAACGTCATATCATACATAAACGTGCAGGCCCGACGTGCGTTCTCTATGATCTCGATGATCTGAAATATGTGGCTCATAACTATGAAAATCCTGTAATCTTATTTAACAAACCCGCAACTCGTGTGTGGGAGTTTTTTTTTGAGGAGGGATATGCCTGGCGATAGAATAGTAGTATATACGAGTATTACACGTATTTAATTATAGGCCTTTATATTGAGTTATTTTTTAAATTCAAAATAAAGGCATCGATTTCACATCGTTATTTTTGTATTAATCTCCATTATTCGTTCGGTTTCTCCGAAGAAGCAAATCGTAGCAAGCACTTAAAGTGATTACAATGTCGCAAAATGGTAAGAGGGCTCTACAGGATACATGAAATATTATTTTCATAATGCTACAACAAGAGTAATAAATTCAATGAAAACGTGCTTTTTGGAGGCCCCAAAAATGTCTTTTTTATGATATTTTTTAAAATTTAAAACTAGTATTTAACCGACTTCATTTATCTGTCTCTCCCTATAGCGACTTGACAAAAATTCTACATAGTTAATTTCCTCCATTTATCTTTTAAAAAGATGGATAAATGAAATAGTATAGTGAATCTCGCAACAAAGTCATAAATAAATGTCATTGATTCATTGATCTTTAACAATATTTTATTTAAATGTTATTTCCCACTATACATTTTAAAATAAATACTTTTTTAATGAATAACAAATAATAGTATAATAATTATAATAATATATAAATAATAAATAATAGTATAGCTTTATCAATGGCTAGCTTATAAAACATATAGCAGACATACTATGTAGGTGATTGTTTTTCTTCGAGAAGTTCGTTGCTAGTTATTATTCTAGTATGGGATTTTTGTAATAAGCGAGACCTGCTTAGTTCGGATTATAAATAGGGTTGCAGGCCTCACGCGATTATTTTTCATTTAGCTACTTGTGCCGTGTCCCTAGAGGCAGTCTGGGATCAAGTGTAGCATCCCTGCCTATGACACTATAATTTGAATGTGAGAAACTTTTCCGCGGTGTATTGGGGATACTTATCAGTGTAATGTCAAGGGATTTGTAATTGTTTCTCATGGCAATAACAACATGTCCGTCGTGGAAATTATTACGAGTCAGGGGCCTTGTATGACGTGGGAAAAAATCACCAATTTCCAGTAAATGAACATTATTAAGTATTGTTCATAACTAAATTTAGACAAATATTGATAAGTTAAAACAATAATAAAAATGATTTAAAGTTTCGTCTTGAAAGATAATAAACATGAAATTAGTCTATACCTAATATTCCATTAGTTTTAACCTATACCTCATTTTTTTAGACCTTACCACATAGCAGTAGCCGGTAGTTATGTATTATGTGACAGAAAATTTGTTATTAAAAAAATATTCATAATCTTTTGTTTCCTCACTTATATCTAAAGAATTATGCTAGTAATTTAGCTCTAAGTTCAATGTAATTTAAACTTGAAATAGTTATAAATATGCAGTGTAAAAAAAACACTTCTTTTCCTTATTTATTACACACATAGTATTTTACATTAAATTACTTAGGTACTAAGAGTTCACCAAAATGTAGTTTTTCGTATATTACATAGGTACTAAAATAAAAGCCACCGAAAATATAGTTTTTCGTGCATACATGATAAACTCAGCTAGTATTTATCAAGCGCCCTATTGGAAAATTATTTGGGCGAAAACAATCGGAGATATTATTATGAGAAATGTTCATATCCGATTCAACTTGGGGGAGCATAGGAACGCTGTCAAAAGCCATCAGACGCCAGATTATATATAGATCTCATAACAGAATCACTGTTTTGTAGCCACGATCCATGTAGGTATTATTTTTACGGAACTACATTTACTTGGCGATTTAGTATTATTATTATTAATAATCTCACATTTTTTTCTGTAGAACTTTAACAAGTGCCTAAATTACGAAGAGTCTGAGTAATTATTTTTAGGGTTCCGTACCTCGAAAGAAAAAAAAGACATCCATATCGGGTCACTTTGCTGTCCGTCCGTCTGTCAAGACCCTTTTTCTCAGGAACGTGTGGAGGGATCATATAGGTATAAACTCTTGGAGCTGTGAAGAAATCTAACTTCAAAGCCAATGCAATCAAAATAAACTGCCGTTTATGACGCGAATTTACGCAATTTTTTGAAACTCCTGTGAACTCAAAATCTTGAAATTTAGTACGAAGCGACGTCGTATACTACAGATAAAGTACCACAGTATTTTTTTAGTTTCATCATATATTTTTATTAGGTAATGGTATAGAACCCTCATTGCATGAGTTCGATTTTTGAAGATATAAATAGGATATACCCCACTTGTCATGTCTCAATTGACAAATTTTATGCTCAGAAATTCAAGATTTTTTTTATTACTAAAATGCTAAAAAAATATTGTACAGTAGGTACGTGAAAAAATCGTAAGTATATGTAATATAGATATGTCTTTATTTAAAAACATCGTAATATTTATATTATAAACATGTATTTATCAATTTATATACGGGTTTAACGAAACATAACAACTTTTAAGTAAAAGAGAATCATGTTTTATAGTATTCCCCGTTACGATGATCGACCTCACAAGCCATTTAACAATATACATAATGCACAAGTGCTAGTATTGTCCATTACTGTGCATTATTTTTCTGTTCCTTGCACCGCATCACTGTTCTCGACTCATTTACCGCTCACTCCGTTCATAGACTAGCGGGGAGTTTATCAAAATATGGGCTGCGCATCTGTTACGTTGAGCGTGTTCGATTATTATTAAATACAGGTCTAAATGATCTAAGTTTTACAAAGTTGTTTTGTTGTAGTTTATTCTTTACTCTTTACTAAAGTTTTGCTTTATAAAGTTATAACGTAAGGTATATATTTCAAACTAGCTTTTGTATACTTATGTAGAGTTTATATTTAAGAATCAGTAGTCGAAAGTCTCAGTAGTCGGAATTTGACTATAATTAAATATTTCTAAAAATTTAAATTAATAATCAATGAAATGTAATAGGAATAGTCTATTTATAATCTCAATTTCAATATATAATTGGTATAAAACTTTTACATATATTTTTCGTGTATATATTTTAGAGTAAAATGAAAAATACACAGTATAAGGAATATGCAATTTAATTGACTAAGAATTACTGTTAAATTGATTCTGATTCAATTATTTCTATATATTTGTAACACTTATTTTACATAATTCTTATCTTTCCGGGCTTCTTTTTTACATTACCTTTTACTAAGGCAAACTTCATAATGCTCTGTGCGCGCAGGTTTCACAAAAACAGATCGGAAATTTTTGTTTTTTTTTAGTTTATTTATTAAAATATGGATTAGATAAATAGTAAGTAATGACATTTTAAAGCAAAACTATGCAATGTTTAAAAGTGCTAAATGTAGTCGATAAAATGTGATTAATGCAGAAAACTTTCAATTTAAATTATTGGTATCTTCATCGTGTGATAGCTATGCGATTGGATAAATTACTCGGACGTATTAATGTAGTAGATAAAAATAACATTAATTCATGAAGTTTCATAGTACTCGCCACTCGTACGCAGACTCAATCGAAACATCTGCCGATTGCTATCGCTTATTTGTCGTGTCACGTGCCAATGACAACCGATCAACTGATTAGAGTGTATTGTCTCGCGGAAGCACGTCGCGTTTGCACGGCTACGTCACGGTGATCTGTCAAAATCGATTCAAATGTGTCCCACTTTTAATTGAATGAGTTTGGGGAAGTGCCAGTACTGGCAGTCGCAGCCAGTGATTAATAGATGCGATTTTGAAATAGATTAATCAAACCAATTTGTGAAGTTGGGTTCCTGAATACAGTAAATTGTATAAGACCGTTATTTACCGCAGAGAAAGTTGTATCCGGAATTTTGTGAATAAGATTAACTACCTACTTATGTTTTCACATTTTTTACGTACCTATGTAGATTTTTGTATTATCTCCTTGATACCATATTTTAGCGCAGTTAATTATTAACCATTATTAACTACTAACCATTATCCCAAGTTTTATTAATAATATTCATCTTTTTTTGCATCTCTGTGTTTTGGCGAATTTATTGATGAATTCTACATATGTGTAGGTACGTCAGCTAAAACGAGTGTTACGCCGATAGAATAGAATATTTGTATATTAAAGCATGTAATGTACAAAACTGTAATTTTTGTATCAACTTAAGTCTATTTTTGTGTGTTTTAGTTAATTTGATTCTGTTATCTTTCAATAATTTCTTTCATTAGATTCATAAATGCTTGAGGACAAATATAACCAAAGATTCACACTCGTACTTTGAGTTTATATTTCCGAAACTTCGTGGCATAACGTTTGCAAAAACACTCTTCGTGCAGTGGTGTAACTGGTGTTTATTTATGAAGATGCGAGGCAGGGGCCACTAGTGATTGTTCGGAAGGTAATGGCGCGTGCACTATCACTGCATCTGTCGCCCTGAACACGATCACCGTATGATCATTAAAAAATCATTCGCGCTGTAGTTAAAAAATGCTCGATCACGGATAGGATTATGATTTATGATTAATATGCTATATTGAGTTTTTGAGCCCCTGATAATTATTGTAGAGAAAGTGAGATTGAAACAGAAATATATACCTTCTTTTAATTACTATTTTGTTTGGGAACGTCAAATTGTAAGGGCCCCCGACAATTATTGGCCGGAACGTGAGTGAGATTGAAACAGAAATATACAACGTTTTCTAAACTATTATTTAGTTATAGAATGCCATATTGTAAGCCAATGTCGCGAAAACCTCATAATTATCGTTGCGATACACTTTATTGCAATTCATAAGTTTTTTATTATTATAATTTAGCGTTGGTTTTAATTGGTTAAATCGGTAAATCAAGATAAGAATAATATCAATAAGTTATCATACGTAAGACAGGTGGCATGCGTACTATTTTTGGGTGGTGTCAACTTAAACTGATTTTTTTTGTAACTTGTCCATGATTTTTAATACAACTGGAAAAGGAGCAATGAGTGAGAAACGAGAAATCCGTTTATTAAGATTTAACTTTCTTTGTACCTTTATTTTCATTTTCATTCGTTCAATATTAATTGCATTTAAAAATGCAAAACAAGTAATTACGAGCAACTATGAACGCGTACGGATCGACAGGGCCAATCAAATAAGATGAGTTGCGTCAACACACCTGTCGCCCGCGCTAAACGCTGTCGAATAGCCGACAGACGGGCTGAATAAACTACGTATTCATCTCTTTATTATGATGTGTTAATCCCGGATTATCAGCAAATGTTAACACATGTTACCAGTTAGTAAAAAATCTACAACCCTCAAAATGGCTTATAATCAATTTCAACGAGAATCGAAAAGACACCTTATCATGCAGAATATAAACGTTATTTATTGGTGTCGCTTTAGGGGTGCCAGAATTGGGTGGATTATCGAGGGTAGCTAATATTATTTCGGGGCGTTCGGTGTTGCCTTTTCATCCGCTAAGTATAAACAGGAGGGTGTGTTCGGTGTTTGATCGCGCTGGACCGCTCCGCCGACGATTGATTAACTTTGCAGAACTTATTATTGGGTAAATAGACCTGTTAAACTTATTGACGATCTTTTTGTCTTTAAATTTCGTTTTAGTACGTGAACTTGTTGGAGTTTCATTTTTCTTTTTAACCGTATGTATGCATGTACCTAAATATACCGTATGTATGTAAATAGATCTCAAGCTTAATTTAGTGCATGTGTAATTTTATAGTCTGAAATGTTAACGCGGTAACGCAATAATGCGTGGAAGATGGCTCCTAAAACTAGTTTATGTTTCGTTAAAATTGTTCGAATACTTTGACGAATAAGTGGAGAAAAATGTGATTAATCTTAGTTATTCAAATTATGAAAAAATTCTATGACGTTTCTGGTTACAATAATAAAATGGTACAAATTTGAGGTGAATTAACAGAGTAATCCAGATTAACTAAAATATATTAACTACATAGGTACGTGTCACTGTGTTCGTAGGTACTAGTAAATTTTTAAAACCGTTCAACATTTTAAATGAAATTTTGTAATAGTTTTTACTTGGTTTCAGCCTAAAACATACTCTTGGACTATTTTGTGACAGCTATTTTTTACAACAGTATCTATTTGCCGTAGCCAACTAATAGTTATGTTATAAACATAGTGTTATATACATTAGTGTCAACGTGTACCTACGTTAAGTCATCCTGTAATACAATAAAGTAACATGAAACGGGAACACACAAAATAAATATTAAAAAATTTTTTTTTTTTGCCCATAATCGGCGACATTCGGAGAAAATCGCATGTGTACGTGTCTACACGTACACATTAAACTGATCAATTCCGCGATGATATTAGTTTAAAATCATACATCTTCAAACTCAAATACGTTTTAGGTACAGACATTACGAATTGTACAGAATACCTAAGTATTATTCATAGGAACGGCAAATCGAGGAGGCGGGCTGCGGCTGTGAGCGGCACGAGCCCGAGGCGAGTCGATGCCGGCAGTCAATATTTGCGCTCCGCCCGGCCCGGCTAATGAATACAATTAGATCATTCCGCGCGGCCTCACGTTTTTCATTCGCCTCGATAACTCGCCCTCTGACAACGTGTCAAATAAAGACGCCGAGACCTTTGTACATAGCCTGCCCAAACAACGCGGCTACAAGTTAATGTGCGACCGAGTTTTATTACACCTTTGCTTTGGTAACTGTAACTTAATTTAGCTTTTTACTGTTAGTGAGTATTGATAGCTGATAGCCTAGTAGGTATCTCGGCTAACTCGGGCTGTGTGCGAATTACAGGCAGATTATTTGGAAATTATGTACGTTTTAAAAATTAATTACCGGATTAATGATAAAGAAATATATGCAAAAGGTACACTTCAAAATTCTCTTTAAAGTTTTTAAAAGTTTGCATTTTTTCAAAGCTTAAAGGGCTTTAATTTTGTACGTTCTTCTTTGTCATATTCATTAAAAAAAAAAAAACATTAGTTTGCAGAAGTCATTCGGTAATCGCATCAGTGATAGACTTTGTCACTTCATGAGACTTACTAGTGGTATCCATTATCTAGTATAAGTGATCAACTTTCATATAATAAACTACGTTGTCATTATCTAAAAATCGCGGTTAAGAGCTAAATAAATACTAAATTGATACTAAGCTAAATTGATACTAAGCTCTTTGTTTCTAATATTTAACACATATTTTTTAAAACAAGAGGTATCATAATTAAGGGTTTGCTATTTAGCTGTTGTTCTTGATTATTGCTATATAATGACATTTTTGAGCACTCCAAGATAGTTGGGAAGTGCCTGAGATTACCAGTGTGATCCTATTTCCTAGCACTTATAATATAATTCATTCATTTATATTTATGTAGCATGAGACAGTACCAGACAATTCCAGGGTCCAGGTTCAACTTTGAAGATCGTAGATATTTTAACTTAAAAACCAATCTATATATATAAAATGCAATTCCGACTCAATGACTCATTAGCCGAAACTACTGTACCCAGAACCTTGAAATTTGGTACGGGGGTTCCTTTTATGGCGTAAGTGCGCAATAAGAAAGGAT
>DWNE01001662.1:0-21182 GCA_018249875.1 Cecropterus toxeus | reverse complement strand
AGGCAATCATGATGCGTTGCTATTCCCGAGGACTACGAAGATCGTCTTACGAAAGTAAGACGAAAGTGGGAATATTGTGAACACTACCGTGAGAGCACTGTACTGACCACAAATCAATTTACACGAGGTCAGTATCGGGTCAGCATTGACTTCCTTGAATTTAGTTTCAGTTACTGATCCAATGTATATGGACTTATATAAGAAAAACAGGAGAAAATCTCGTCATTTCGCCGTGGGAGTTACGTGCTTAGTCAAATCATTATTGTAATATTGCTGTAAAAAGATTTCCTCGCAGATTGAGAAGGGTTTGGGTCATTTAAATCCAGCGTGGTTGCCAAGTTCGAATTGAAAGGCTTTAAGAAGTTGTATGTCTTTTAGAACAATTGGGTGTGTCGTCACTATTCCTGGCTTAACAGTAAAAAATCATGGTAAATGACTATGATTTGTGAGTTCTCTATATGTTTTTAACTAATACTAAATCATTTATGTTCGTAAGATTCTCGTCAAGTAGACTAGAAATTGACTAATGACCAATTTAGGGCTATAAGTGCTGAGGCATCAACGCAAATCCGATATCCGCCAAAAGTAGGTATGATACACATATGATATACATAGTACAGGTGGCCTTCCAACTTAGTTCTACTGGATGGTAGCGCATGTGTCCCCTTACGCCAGAACTGTTGATTATGTTGTGTAAAAAAATCAACGGCTTTTGTATTTATATGCGTGGTATACCAGTATCTATCTGCCTTAGGCTGTAAAAGTTGGGTGGTAAGTCTGCACAAGAAGGGTCCAATTTAGTCCTATAAGGCAACAGAGTTTTTTGCCCTAAAACGTTGATCTGGTTTCCTAGGCAGGCTTTTAGCTACTATACGGAGAATTAAATTATATGTATACTAGAACAACATAACAGTTGTGCACTTGAGTGTATTAAATCATTACTCACAAGGAAAACTGCTTCCCAGTGACAGTGCCTACAAGGGACAGATGTTTATCGTACCAGGCTAGCAGGAACGAGGAGGCAACAAACTTCTTTGTTTACGGGCGGCTCAGCTCTTAGGTATGTTTAGGCCCCGAGGGTCGGTACCCATATTGGACATTTTGTATAAGTGTGGGTCTCGATCCCTTGCCAAATCCCTTTCGGGAAGGGACCGAAAGGTCCGACCGTGCCGGCGTTCCAAATTTGCGGATTTTTAAGGTGAAATTTATAAGGGACGACCCAGACGTACCCCGGTCACAGTAGACCGGTTATTACATTTTTAAGGGATTTTACATATGACTAGATGTAGAGGGTTGCTAAATTAAGTATGTAACCTTTTTAAAAACCGTATATACCTACCTACTCAATATTGAAGTTACTGCTATTTAGGAGAAACTATTAGAATAAACAGTTTTCGGAGAAGCTTTTTTATTTTTTAGCATGTATGCTCCTACGACTATATGTATATATATACTCTATGTATATATATGTATATGTATATATATACTATATGTATATATAGGTGTATATGACTCAATGGTACTAATATATTGAATGCGCAGTTTATGTGAGGTGTTATACTTTTATTTATTTTAATAGTCAATCTTACAAAATACTAATCAATATCACTACTTATTAGATACTTCACTTATAACTATCGAAACAATTCGCGCGTCTTTAATTGTATGTAATCTTAGAAATAATTGACTCGATTTCAATCACGATTCAATTCAAAACGATTGTAAAGAACTTACACTTAAAATTACGTAAATTTATTTGGACACAAGAAGTTATCCTTACAAGGACAATTAAGTAAAATGCCGCGCAATAAAATGTTTTCACGATCCCTTCAAACTAGGGCATGGCAGTGCAAACACTGCAGTTTTGCGCCTATCGGTAGAGGGTGTCCTAATCATAAACGTTAATTTGAACACATAAAAGGTTATAATAATTATGCTCGGAATATAACCATTGGATACATTCGACCTAAGTAAACACAGAAATCCTACTCAGTTGAATGTATGTTACATATATACCAATCGACACCTTACGATTTGAATTTGGAATGCAAAAATAATACTGGCAGTTTTACCCAACTGCGCCATTTTATTTATTTATTTAATGAACACCAACATAATGTACCTTTACACATTTTAAAGTAGAAGCGAAACTTAAAAAAGACAAGCTTAATGCCATTACAATTATAGGTGTAGACTACTTGCAAATTGACTAAAATACATAAAAAACATATTAAGAAGGTTAGAAAAATGAAGTACTTAATGAAAATGCGTGTATACAAAATTTAGTTTTTCAAAGACATAAGGAGAGTAATGTTTTCAGGTGTATGTATGTTAATTTATTTGGCATGCTCTACAGCCCAAACAGCTGGATATATCATTGGCATGATCTCATTTTGCAAAGTGACAAGCTTTATAATTTTAATTAGCTTCCGTAAATAGGAAAAGGGGGAAGGGACCACTTTTTTATCACGGCAATATTAAGCAATCAATTGTTTCTAAGCAGTCGGATTTAAGAATTAGTAATTATTATGATGTATATTTTACAGAAAAACAAAAACCACTTACACATTTGGCATTGTATAGCAGTTTTTACTATATATCAGGACCATTTGCTTTGTTTTTGCCATTGCATATTTTTACTAGTTGTAAATGAAAGCATTGTACTTAACCAGTATTTTCTGTTACAGGTAAGAATCTTCTAAACATCGCAGCTCTTCTGGTTTCTACGTTTTGGTAAGTGGTTTAAATAATAACTTCGATCTAGCGGCACTGGTTTTAAGAAGTCATTGAAATTTATTCGGAATCATATACTTATGTATTTCAGTGATGACCTTATGAAAGGTAAAGTATAAGATGATAAGGAGAACCTAAAAGTTTTCCTTAAACTTTCGTGTTTTAAATCTATGTTGCTTACAAAGCTGCACTTGGATATAAAATCGGTCAAGTGCGAGACGGACTCGCGCACGAAGGCACCATTATCTACAATATTGAGCTAAAAAACACGTTTATTGTATGGGGACCCACCTTAATATATATATTTTTAATTTTTAGTATTTCTTGTTATAGCGGCAACGGAAATACATCATTTGTGATTTTTTTAGCTTTCTAGCTATCACGGTTTATGAGATACAGCCTGAAGACAGACAGACAGACAGACGGACAGAAGGCGGAGTCTTAGTAATAGGGTACCGTTGTACCCTTTGGGTACAGAACCCTAAAAACGAGTATGGTTCCATCGGGAAAGTCCCATGGCCACATCTACATATTTGTAGCTAAAAGCAGTTCTTGCGTTTCAGTGTAAGGGTGAAGTTGTCTTAGTGGTCACTGAGATGATTTTCTCATATGAGGCGAGGATCTTGGTCCAACGCATAGTTTAACGGTAGCAACGCATCTGTGATTGACTTTAGATAGAACCCATGTGCTTAGAAGTTGCTTACAGATGTTCATGGGCGGCAGTGTCCACTTACCAACTGATAACATGTTCGTTTGCTACTTCAGTTATTTTATTATTATTATTATTATTTAAAAAAATATTTGGTCTTCTCTATTATTTATCTTATTTTATTTATTTATCTCTGTTCTTGAAATGACAGTCGAAATGCAAAGAAATAGTGAAATTTCATTACGTAGTGTTTGATAGGTTAGTGTAAATAGGCGCCATAATATTTCTTTGTTTGGAGAGGTAACCGATCAATCTCTTCCATTTTTGAAGTGACGATCGAATAATTATTTTCGAGTATGGGTATATGGGGTTAAGTGTCCTTTTACAACCTCCTAAAATTAGAAATGCACTAGCACGGTACATTTACTAGTATGAAAAAAGAAGGAACGATGGTGTAGCGTCCTTATCAAACCTCACCTCGCAAAAACTACGTGGAAATATTTCAGAAAGTCGCTCTAATATTTCTTAAGGCTGCAACAGAGGGATGTCGGATTTCATTAAGGCACGCACACACGCGGCGCGTCCACACACGCCTAGAAAAAGTTATAATAACATTAATGTAGGTTCTTTTGACAGCTCTCCGGCCGTCGTTAGCAGCCCTGCGCTCTGGATCTTGTCATAATCTTTAGAGCTGGGAGCGTAAGGATCAGTATCGATATAGAAAGTAGTTTGAACTTTTTGTCGATACTTTTTTAAGTGCCCTCAGGTCTCCTCTCAGAATTAAAGCGGTCAAATATGTTAAAAAATGTCTCATGCTTTGCTAACATCCCTCATGTGTCACACTGGATCATCAGTTTTTTTTTGTCTTAAAAAACACATTTATAAACACATTAGTACCTTTATTTTTGGATATGCACTAAATTTATATACTGAACTATAAGTATCCTATGAAATTTATGTAAATTGTTCGAATCGTATTCATAATTTCAGGTACGTTTAACGTATCTTCGAAAAACATGTTGCATTTTAAATGTCTGTAGTTACATAAATATAAGAGACGTACCTACGAAAATATTTTACGAATACTCATATCATTTCAAATCTCATACGAAAACACCAACAAAATTCCAAAAGCTGCTTCTCCAGTCGTGATTAATCTAACCTATGGCACTATGAGCTCCAGCTCAAAAATCGAAGTGAAAATAAAAACAATCGATCACAGTCGTCGACAGCGCGCAGCCCGCGCGATCGCATCACTAATTACGTAGACGGCGGCATCAGGTCGAGCCAAGGGTACGGTCTCTGAATTTTTTCCCCTACACCCGCCACCCCACCGGAAGGGGGCGACCCTCCGAACGGTTCTTAACATTTCCCTGGCTCGAAGGCACAAGACGCCACGCTTATATGAACCCCTGGTACCTACTCGGGTTATATACTTTTTTGGTCAGACCCTTTGAGGCCTCTTGAGTTTGGGTCCTATATATCCCATTTCAGCTGACCTTTATGCCTCGGGCAGACTGGTTACTTTTTGAACCGCGTTTCACATGAAAGATGTCAGTAATGTAAGCCGTGATAAAGATGGCTAAGTGTTATTTATCTTGCCGCTTGTATATGATTTTACTCTCATGGTTTTCGCATTTTTGTAATTCAGTGATCTTTAAGATATTTTTAAACCAGAATGTATCGTATAAGTCTGTAAAGTTTGCTATCTTTGAGTGAATGTCTTGCTGAAATTAGTTCAGTCGTTATCAAGTTTTACCCGGCCATATTAACTGACATTTTTATAGCACAAAGCAGTGTACCAGCCAAGTTCAGAAGAAATGAACCATATGATGATATGTGACAGATATGCATCACAAGTATTCTTTTTTATTCTATATTTTTTCTTTCTATTCTTAGTTGCTAAAATACGCTGATGAACATTTTGTCGTATGATAATCGTGAAATCGCGGTGCAATATATAAAATTGCCTGATCTTAAGCTTAAGAACTAAAAAGAAATCTGTTACTCGTTTTCTGAGCCATCGTTAAAACAATATTAGACCAATAGACTAACACCCAGACTAAGAAGTGAAATCTTAATTCAGAACTCAGTCTAGCCAATCCAACCTGGAACCCAGTGCGTGTCAGACCGGCATGGTGACCGCTCCGCTGTGCGGGTCGTCAAGAACATCAAAAAAAAAACATCATTTTAATATATTCATCAGGTGAAAGACACACACACATACAACGATTATTTCATACAACGATCGCACTGTCTCGTATAATGCGGACGGTGCCTAAGACCTTGCTTTATATACAGTTATATAGGCTTAGGTATATAAAACTTTAGGGATTAGGGACCTAGCGCGCTTGGATGTTCCTCTCGGGGTTTTTTCGTGCAAACATTATTTCGTATTAAATGGACTAAATAACTCTGTCTAACACATAAACAAGGACAATTACATTGAAAACGGCGACCTTCTGGTGAATAAGGGAATTCGATGAGCTTATATAATTCTATAGCACTAATTTGTTATAATATGTTTGATGTCAAAATTTGTAAACCGGCAATTTGAATCTAGAATTATAAATGGCATTGAGAAAAATGAACAAAATTATATTTTTGATAAAAAATTTTGGTCTTTATCTTAGGGCCCATTCACGTTAAGTCGGCCCGGTTTATCGTGTGCCGACAGACAGATGCCGACGCAGTACACTCAATGTCGGTCTGACATAATGTGAACGAAAGTCGTTCTTGTCGTTTGATATGTGTAGCAAGACCTGACAGTGTCGACTGACAGTTTGCCGGAACGGTAGATTTGTCGGACCGACGTAATGTGAAGAATCGTTTAAGATTTTATCACATTTTTTTTCAAGTTATCGTCAATTAATGTCACTAACAGTCCCATGCTTGCATAAAAAATATGAAGTAGAGATTGTCTCCTATTTAAAAGCATTTTAGAGTATGTCATTTTACTCGAATGATGCTTTCAGTTTGCAATAGGAAGCGTAAGGTTTCAGCGTTCTTAGTGCGAACGACACGCGAAACTTAGCGGTATATTACTTTAATATTATAGCGTTGCGACCGTGTGCGCCTCCCTTAAGTGCCTCCGTCACGAGGCAAAAGGCGAACAAAGTAGCTTGTCTTCCCGCCTACACTCCTGGTACAGGGGCAAACTTTGATACCCCAAAACCACCCTGCCACCCAAGTACCCGACCCACCCACTAGGGGCTTTGAGGACGTCTTTGAGCGAACTTTGCAGGGAAACCCCGAAATTCGAACTCGCGTCCCGATTATGAGTTGGCGATATCTAAAGATTTTCTGCCCGCCTGGTAACTTGGGAATAGAAATTGGGAATATTTTAACCATCCTGGTAGAACATAGTTCAATGCGACAACCCTATCTGGAATACAGGATTTTATTTTAGTTTTTATTACATTACAATGTTAACATAGAGAATTAAGTCTATCACAATTCCCATAGTAATATAATGGTATTTGTAGTATGGTACTTAATTTCTTTACATAAAGTTTGTTAATTTATGTATCATCAGTTTTAGATCTAAATTGTTTGCAAATGTACATTGACACAACAATAAATTACATTCATGGGTTATTATTAAACAAAAACAAACAAAATATGAACACTTATTTATAAAAAAATAATATTTTATTTTCTTAATGAACAATAACTTCTCACTTTAAAATGGTTGCCGCTAAGAATATTTTAAGATTCGTTGCTACACGTTGATGTCTTTTCTTTGAGAACTACTTTTAAGAAACGCATGATTACTTTAAAATTAACATATGTGTATTATTACGTGTACATACATAATTATAATTAAAGTATCTGGCTGTAATAAAAAAAACTTTTGTTATACTTCTATGCTATCATAACACTTATAAGTAAAAGATGTTTACATAATTTTGTATGTTTGTTTGTGCGAGTTAATTTTTGGAAAATTTTGACCTGCATTTGGAGCGACTTTTACGAAAAAAATATGATTTTATTCTATCTTGGGTTTGAGTTTTGTGTACTCGTCTCTGTCATACACAATAGATAAATTTGGTTTTAAAGACATAGTCTCAACTTATGTGGAGATTTAAAATTTTAAATAGCTTTGATTTGAGCCTGAATTTTCAATAGGAGGTTAAATAACATTGGTGTATTATACCTTATATTTGTGTCGGACTGAATGCAGCAAAATCTAAGTGGATTTCACCGAACTTTACATAACGATTGCCACTCACACTGAAGGACAAATTTTATTTAAAGAATACGTGTATTTCATGCGACAACATTATGAACACCGTCATAATGACGTTCAAAATCGTGCACGCCATTTTAATTTTTAAAAAAGGTTGCCTTTTTGAAAAGTCGAGATTTTCCTTTATAAATTTACCAGGCGAAAGGAGTAGGGAATTTCGCATAGCGCTCAATGAAATACCAGGATAATAGAAGCTACAGGATGTTGATTAAACAGTATTTTTGCCGCGCACCCTCCTCGCGTCGTATTTTAGGATATTGTTTCACTGCTCACTAGAAACTACTTGAGTTTTGGCGATATGTTAATTGGAAGGTTATGTAAGATTTACTGGACACAATAAATCAGGCACTGTTAATAATATTCACAACAATAAATAATTTACAAACATTGGCTGTACCATATACAATCTGTATACGTACCATCAAATATTATGTAATCTAAAACATAGGAAAATCAGATCAGGTGTCTAGGATATCTACCATGAAGCATTCATTAAAAGAAGTCATGGGGTATGGGGTCGAGTGTAGTCATGAATTAACTTATAAACTTTTTTTTAAGAAATATAAAGACGCCCTACACACATTTTCTTCGTTACATGATAATATATCACGAGTACTCACGATATGCAGGTTTTGAATTTCTTTTTGTAACATAAAATAATATCCGCGATGATATTGTTCCAAGAACTTTCTTCGGTATTAATCAATATTTTGTATTAGCTTACATTACTTAAGATTATAGACCAGTGATAGCGTAATGGTTGAAACTCGGCCTCTAAATCGAGGATCCGAGGTTCGAATCCCAGACACGCACCACTGATTTTTCTAAAATTATATGCGTATTAAAATTCAATTATCACTGCTTTACGGTGAAGGAAAACATCGTGAGGAAACCTGGACATCTGAGAGTTCTCATAAAAAAAAGAGTTCTCAAAGGTGTGTGAAGTCTACCAATTCCAACTTGTCCAGCACGGTGGACTATGGCCTAAAACTCTTTCATTCTGAGAGAAGACCCGTGCCCAGCAGTGGGACAATAATGGGTTGACGAGAGACTTAACATTATAACATGAATAGGTTATCTCATTGACATGTCACTATTTCCTCGCTTGATAACCATGCTATCACGGGTACAAGTGCCTTATACTTAGTGCAATATAAATTGCACACTCAAAGCGGAGTTTTAGCACATTTCAACGTGCCTCACCTATTGCTTGTATTTAAGTGAATATTTAGACATTTTGAATTTTTCATAATTTTACCTTTTTCCTGTGGGTATATCAAGGTAAGGTTCTAAAAGCAATTTGTTTAGCATGACGAATGATAGAATGTCGTTCATATATATACATGTATGTACATGTTTTATAAAATTTGTTCGACTTTCTATGCTAACAATTATTACGACTTGTAATCAATTTCAAATGAAACGGGAACCAACGCAGGCTCATCACGTATGCGTTTCTAAGGACAAGATTGTCGTCTTATAAGTAACCCGGCATCCACACCTTCCACCAAACCGCAAATACTTCTCGCTAGAAATTGGTGTACAGTACGGTTTGACAGTACCTCTCCTGTCAAACCGTACCTTTCAGACAATAAAACAAAAACAATGCAAATCTTAAAATAATAACAGACTGTAATACCTAGCATTATAATAGCAAACCATACAGACGAAGGCAAAGCCGCGGGCATAAAGCTGGTCACAAATAAGCGGAAAAGCATTTTTTTACAATTCAAATGTTCCGCTAAATGTACTAATGAGACAAAGCCTAGCAAAAGCTGTATTCTGCGAAAAGATATCCAATATTTTCTCATCTTGCTAATGTGATATGAGATTTTTTGCTAAACATCTGCAACACGCTGCGAATAAAAAATCACCAATCGATTCTCCCCTTAAAAGCTTAAGGACTTGCTCATTGTGGATATGCGAGTGAAAGCGATTGTATTTAAAAACTATTTAGACGAACTGAATTAGGTTTGAATTAGGTTGAATTAGGTAATATTTAGGATTTTTTAAGTGAAACTTTAGAATCATTGTTTCACACTCGTTGAAACTAAAATGAGTTACGAAAGCAGTTGTCGGCGCTCCAACTAGATGGCGCTGTACTCCTTTCTGAATCACGCTTACGATTTTGTTTCGAAATTTGTATAACAACTCAAGTTTGGTATATGCGAAATAATAACTATTGAGTTTCATTCCTGTCGTGAGTGATGTACACACCCATTTTGTATAATAACGATTTATCTGTGTAGGTACATAGACACTTTTAGATAGACATCTAAACTGCATCAAGCTCTACCTTAGTTGTTAATTATTTTGAAGTTTGTCTCACTATAATTTAGCATTAACGTCAATATTTGCAGTGATTTGCCATATAGGATTTATAAGTTTATGTATAACCAGTTTTTTTTATATACCTAACCTAACGATAAGACAGTCGGGCTACCTGATGGTAAGTAGTCACCGTCGCCTATGGACATTTGCAACACCAGGGGAGTCGCCAATGTATCGCCGGCTTTGAAGGATAACTCTTTTCACATCTGTTTCGAAGAGCTCCATGCCCCATGTCATAGCGCACCGGGAATACCTCAGGAGGAAGCTCATTCCACATCTTACACGTCCGTGGCAAAAACGAATGTCTACTATGGTAATGAGTATTCTGTGTTAATGTAAACATAAAATATTCACCAAATTTAACCGAAATTAGACCAGTAATTTTGAGTGAAAGTGATAAACACACGTACATTCTTACATTTTAAGCAGTTATAATCTTACTAAGACTAATCATTCCATCAAGTACGCATACATTAATTACATACAATAAACATACTGCTGTATAACATTTTTGTTTTAATTTTTTTTTATTTAAAGAGATCTCTATTTTGGTTGAAATGCGAAATAAGGCGTTTATTTTTAAATTTTGTATTATAATTACATTGTGTCATTAATAACTAATAGTAATTATTATGACTTAAATTTATTAAATGAGTGAAATTAATGTCCGATGTGAAGGTGCATATATATGACTGATAGAGTGATCTAAGGCGACATGCACTTTGCGTTTTGAAATATGTAATCAAAACAAAAAAAAAATAAACAAGGGCACAATATCGCTTTAAGACGACTATGGCTTCCAAAAGTGCAAAGAAATATAGGTAAAATAAATTATGAATTATTTACATTCGTCGGTTACAGATGAAGCTAGATTCATTTATAATGTAAACAAAATAACGAGACTTACTTGTTGAGAGAACGATCAGTCTAGCTTTCGCTAATTTTACAGTTACATCGGGAAAATGATGAGCTTAAAAGGCACTTACGGAGCGAAATTTTAGTAATTGTATCAAATAAGCGTAGTACTCGTAGCGTACGTAGGAGCGTCTACGAAAATAGCCTACTATTAACTATCTATCATCAATAGCTAAATCGACGTATACACAAACAACCAGACCCAGAGCAGAATCTAAAATCATCATTCAGATACTGTCTGTCATTCTGTCTGGCCGGGGATCGAACCCGGAATCCACTGCGTGTCAGACCGGTATGAAGACCGTTCGGCCACGCGGATCGTTAAACATCCAATATATGGACACGAATAAATTAACAGTGATCGTTTTGAGCAAACGTAACGAACTTGTACTGTTGTCAGACGGACTATGTCGACTGACAATTAACAATACTGTTATTCAGCATTAAAACTTCACATTAACGTGTAATTATTCAAATTATACATGCAGAGTACAACAAGTTGCAAAAATATTTTCATTCAAACGATATGGAAACTTGACGCTATTTTAATGGAAAGGCATTTAAATATTAATTTTCAGTAATCACATATTGAGGACAGATGAGGTCGTTTCTTTAAATATTTATGCTTGAGCTATGAGGAAAATGTTGGAATAAATATCTTAACAGTCCATTAAAAAATAATATTCGGGGTTAAGATACTTCTAGATTCTGCGTCGCTGAACAAATGGGCTACGAAAAAAGTTTGATTTTGAATTCACATGTAAGTTCGTATGTTGTAATTATATGTCTTTGAGTGTGACTGTTGTACGGAATATAATGGTGACAAAGAGCTTTTTTTGACGTGATAACGTCTTTTAAATCAATGAACAGCGGCTGCACGCAAGAAAAAGTGTCACGTTCTGCTTGAACCCGAGCGTACAAACGAGAGCGCGGAAAAAATATTTGAATTAATGAGTGTAAATAAATGTTAATTTATGGGAAAAATGAATAATTTTCTGTATAAATTAATACAAATAATGATATTTCAATAATAATTATTCAATTCAATTCATAAAAGTATGTATCAGTAGTATAAGTATCAATTTTTCATCAATGTTTCTTTATGACGTTATCACGTAAAACTATCGTCCGTAAATCGACTTTACAGACAACCAATTTATTCCGAGTATTTTATAAGTGAGATATGTCTTAACAATAGGTGTATTTCGATCTTTCTTTTATAAAAATAACCTCAATTACGTAACTATAAGGTTAAAAGAGAATTGGACTACAAGTAGAAAAATTAGTAGAAACTTTTTAGAGGGAATTAATTATCATGTTTTATTTTTTCTACATTCATATATGTATTTTATTCCAATCTGTGTCAGCAAGCAAAAATAGCGTAGAAAATCAATTGCTTCGTTCAGAGACTTGGTCAACCCTCGCCCTGCAGTTTCACCGCGAACCCTCTCTGTTTCACAACGGCGCTATCTGTTTCAATTTGACACTTTTATGCGCTGTGTGCCTGGTACTATTTCATCTGGAGTCAAAACTTTAATTATCCGATACGAATTGTATTAGTGTTTGTGCGAGCTTGATCATGTGTTTAATTTGCATGTGTGATGTGACCCGCATGCACTAGTTGATTATCTGCTATTTTAATTACGTACATTTACAATTTGTTTTTACAAGATTAATATGAGCAAAAGCTTACACTGAAACTTTCTTATAAACTATTGTTCTTTAAGATTTTGACATGTTTTACTTTTAGTCAAGTGTAATCATTCAACCGAGTGTACTGTAGTGTAGTGTAATCATTTAATCAGTCCTAAAATATTTCGGATGCAAAAGATCAATTTTCTAATTTTACGTACTTGTCATTACTTTGTACTCGTCACATATAAAACACGTTCTTACATAACAAAACCATACATTGTGATAAGAAATTCTTGACTTTTTAATATAGATGTAGAAAAATGTCAAAATGTACAATATTGAAGTAAAAAGTTGTTATTCTTTCTTGTTATCAGTTAGTCTTGTACGAGTCAGCATTAAGTTCTTGGAAAGTGTTAAGTTAGTTCTTAAGAAAGTTTCCGTGTATCCAATTTTCGCCATACTATCCCATTTAAAAAAACACGTACATACTTTTACATTTATTTATATTTATGTCGATTTTAAAAGCATTTAAATTCAATGAGGACACGATTTGTGTTACAAGGATGTGTAAATTGTCAATGTAATCATAACATTTATTTTTATGTGGATAGGAGTACGAGGAGGAGGGCCGCCGATCGCGGAGGCACTCTTCGCCCTGTAACTCCAGAGAGGGCAGCACTACCGCGCTACACACGCAACACTACGACGATACCGTGAGTTATTTTTTTTATATACACTATCTACGCACTACGGTCTACACCCCGACGATTCAATAGGGATAAGGACCTAAGGGGGGCTTGAAACCCCTCCCGCCCAATCTGAAATCATGTAATCCGCCCAATCGTAAATGTATCGTGACTTACATAGACAGGAAAATATCACCAATAAGAGAATAAACAACTATCTAGCTATCACGACTCATGAGATACGGCCTGGTGACAGACAGACGGACAGCGGGGTCTTAGTAATAGGGTTCCAAGTTTACCGTTTCCGAGTTTCCAGATATCAGTGTGACTCGCCGTTTCAATGTGATACTTTATGGCAAAACGTGTTAAATACTGTTTCTAGAACGTTTAGAGTAAGTTTATCTGGCCAATCACATACGATCCTACTCCTGAGGACTAAGATAGTCGCCTCATACGAAACTAAACCGGCAACCACAGCTGAAACAGAAGAACTGCTTTACGCTCAAAATAGGTGTTTTAAGTATTTTATTTCATGAGATTGACATTTCAATTACAAATACAAAAGTATTATCTCTACCGTGTGTTTTAAACATTTCCACGAATTACAAAGAAAAATCAGTTTCTAAGAATGTATTTCTTGTGAAAATTAATGAGGAAAAATTCCTAGCACTCATTGAATTACATAAGACGAATGGTGTCCGAAGTGAAAAATTAATTCAATTTCATTCGACCTCTGTGAAATCCAAACAGATTGCACCATCTGTATCTATCATAACATTTTAGGAAGCTGTACCTAAAAATGTTATATCAACCTAGAGATCGGGGCTTTCCACAGATACATTTACCTAATTGCAATACCTACTTCGATATTTTAGAGTGATGTCGTATATAGATGTATTTTGGTTGCTTTTTCTTTAGTGAAGGTTGTTTGCGAGATGGACATGGCTATTAAGAGACGTGACCGCCTTTTGTGTACGTTGTGACTAATGTGTAGATTTGTTTTTATTCATCTTGCTCATAATATAAAGGTGAAGGTTTTTGAGTATGGATGGATTTTGTGTTATTACTCAACAACGCCTAAACAACTTAACAGATATGGATGACATTTTGTAGATACAGAGCTAAATAAAGCCTGGAACGTAACATTACTTTCTTATCATGGAATTAGAATCCTATTTTTTTTGGTACCTACAGGGTAAAAATGGAACAATTAATAAGACTATGCAGTCGGTCTATCCGTCTGTCTGTCACCAGGTATCTCATGAACCGTGATAGCTAGACAGGTAAAATTTTCACAGATGATGTATTTCTGTTGCCTAATACTGTTGCCAAATACTAAAAACAGTATAAAATAAATCTTTAAGGGGCTCCTAAATAATAAAAGTGTTTTTATTGCCACTAGTTATAGATAATTGTACGGAACACTTTGTGCGTGTGTCCGACTCGCACTTAACCGGTTTTTATTATTGTTTTAGAGAGCAAGGGATCAATGATTTTTTGCATATTTCAAAAAACGATACAACCTACTTTTTATTTTGGTAAACTTCAGGGATCCAATGGCATAGTGTTACAATGGTTGATTAATGAATTTGCTAATGTCTGTTGCTATCAGTCACCTTTGATAAAAGTAATTTTGTTAAAACTGTTGAATAATTAAAATTTGAGTTATATTTGTGTTATGTCACATTTTGTAAACGCGGGTAAAACCGCGGACACCGCTAGTACTTTATACAATTCATTTTCTATTTCTTATCAAAACATTATTATCGAAAAATAAGTTCTTATATTACAAGATACGGCTTTGAAAAACATTTACGTTATATTAAAAAAGTAACTAAATACTAACAATATGAATTGCAGCAATATGTTAAAGTTGTATCAAAGTAAAATCCATCTTAAACAAGTTGTTAGTTCATGTCCCAAAGTTTCGTATCTACGTATAACGAAATATGATGCACCGAAGTTCAGTTGCTCGAATTAAGTTGGTAGAAGTCGCAGGCGTTGGTCGGTTGTAAGGGAATGGTTTGGCGGCCCGCCAGCTCACTTACACAGCTATTTTCGTTTTATTCTCATCAAAATACTTTGTGAATTAACATGAGGTTCAGCATGTATGCGCCGGCCAAGATTTCGAGGCCATCGCGTCTGATTGAAGAAAAAGCCGAGCGAAGTTTTAAGTATCTCTATGTATGATAGTCGATTTTGTATACTTGCGTAACTGTTTCTCTTTTGTCTACATTTTAGCTGTCTGTAATAAGACGGTCTAGCACCCACGATAAAGGAGAATATAGGAGTGTGCGCTATGAGTGTAGAAGTGTTATTTGCTATGGTTCGATCGATGGTGGTTTCTGAAGGGTGTGGTTGCCGGTACACGTACATATGAGCCGACCATTTTCATCCTCTGGAGTAGCAACGTAACTGTGGTCGACTTTAGACTAAGCCTATTCTTTATGAAGCTTGGTATAGGTGTCCATAGGCGACAATGACCACTTACCACTAGATTTCAAACTTGTTTGCTTATAGATATAAATAATATTACATTCGTATTTATTTTAGCTTTATATTAGAAGTTTAGCACTGCTATGAAAGTCATTAAGCGATGCATGAAGAATGTGACTAGTCTTCTGAAGCAGTATAGTATCTGCTTCAGAATTCTTCTTCTTCTCAGACTTCTTGCAAATTAGACAGGGTAACAAATGCCCATGTGTATTACTTTTATTACATAACAATATACGACAACAGTCTCATACCAGTAGAAACGTCAATATTTTTTTATTCTATCATATGTTACTTTAACAAACAGATGAGATCAATCAAGGTATCTTTATAGTTCCACTCTAGAAGCACCATAGACAGACATGTTTTTGCCTAATAGCAGTGTTTCCTTGGTATATTCTGGTCTAAAGGGTGTGTATGGACATATATGTATTACTGATTCGATGCGATCCAACTTAGTCCTCAAAAGTAGCAATGCATTTGTGGCTAACCTCGGGTAAGACTGATATTATCTGGGGTTGATTACAGACGTCCATGGGTAGCAGTGGTCACTATCAAATGGACTGCATGCTTATCGTCAACCAATTATTATCCCACAGCTGGGCACGGGTCTTCTCTCAGAGTGAGAAAGTTTTAGGCCACAGTCGACCGCGCTGGCGAAGTGCGAATTGGTAGACTTCACACACCTTTGAGAACTTTTTTTTTAGAGAACTCTCAGATTTGCAGGTTTCCTCACGATGTTTTCCTTCATCATAAAGCATGATTATTAAATTCTAATACGTAGGTACGTAATTTTAGAAAAATCAGTGGTGCTTGCCTAGGATTCGAAGCTTGAACCCTCGATTGAGAGGCCGTGTTTCAACCATTAGGCTATCCCTCTCTATGCATGCTTATTTGCATTCAATATTATAAACAAAAAGAGAAACAAATGAAAGTTTCAAGTTACAAACAAATACGATTTGTTTACTTGCATTCTTCGTGTCACGCTATATTCTACTTACAGACAAAGCTGTACAATAAAGGAGGTAAAATAATTTGGCAACAATGCCTAAAGGTTGCTTAAAATTATTTACTTACTGCATCAATTTGTCAGACAAAAGGACCTGTTTCGCTTTCTTCAAGCTCGTGATGGTGATTAAGGAATAAAATCCGTCTCTTTTATATTTGTCGCTGAAAACTCATTTCTCGTTAAACTGTTTGAATGCCTGAGTAATGTTAGATACGGACCGAACCCCTTTTAACAAGGTAATATCCGCTGAAATCTGCCGGGAGCCTCGTCACTTGGAATGAAATCTTTATGTTCAAAGGAATGTGTAGGAAGGAAGATTTGCGCAAGAAATGTGAGTTGTTGGTACTTTTAGTTGAATGCCGTAAACTTTCATTATATCCATAATGTTTGTTTTACGACCCTTTCTTGAATTATTCTTGTGAAGTAGTAATTTGTTTGGACAGTTTTGCATAGGGCTCGAATGAAGCACCCGTTGGTAACACCCTTACCACATTCTTGCCCAAATATGTTCTATTAGAAATGACACGACCTATAATTTTGGCCAAATTGTGTCCTCAATATTGAGATATCCTTATCCTTATACTGCGACTGATTGCACGTAGAATGTGGTTATGATAACATTTAATTATTGCGGTGTTTCCTCTGTTAGTTAAATAGACTACATAAGTGCGTTCTATTTATATAACCAATACAAATAGTGTCGGAATCTCAGTCCCTTGGCATATTAAATTGACCGAATTGTATACCATTGGCAGAAAACCTTATACACTTTTCTGTTTACGTGATACTCATAACTCAATATACTTTGAATGCCTGAAGCAATCTCAGATATTCTGCCCGGATGCCCTCTAACGAGGTAATATCCGTCATGGGACCCCCGGAACTAGACTCAGCATTGGAAATACAATAAGGCGTCCTCAGCTAGTTATTGCGTTTTGCAATGAATGTCATAAGAAATCTGAACGAAGCAAAAACGAAGAAAACGAGCAAGTATTTGCTGTACGTATGAAGTTAATTGTTCAGTATTTTTTAAGAAAATGTCCAAATTGTGGCCCTCGTGTGAGTTTTTAGGTTTTTTTAACCGACTTCAAAAAGGAAAGGTTCTCAATTTGTCTGTATTTTTCAAAACAATCGTTGTTTAATTTTCGCCCATCAATGAAAACAGTATGAGCGGCGAGAAAAACGTAAACGTGCAATGTACCTTGCAAAGTATGAGCTAAAACATAAACAGAGCTTGTTTTGAAAAATGTAATGAGACCGTGTTAAGGGCACTGAGTTCGTTTTTTAACCATGAAAGAAAGGGTTTGAACAAAGAAACAACTCTTTTAAAATCTTACCATTTAATATAAGTAAATTATATTATACCTTAAATCAGTCTAATTATAATTATAACTACATGTACATAATACTTAAAACACTGGAATACTTTTATATTGAAAGTTAATTAATTTATGAATAAAATTATTACCAATGTAATAATTAAGTACTATTAAACATGCTTAAGTTAACAGTTTACATACATTTGTCTGTCTTATATACAATTGAAATGTATCTTATTAAGCTTACGTATTAGATATAAATAGAATACCACTTAATACCATAATTACCATATAACTATTAGCAAGTACGGTAAACTATGCGTAGGTATTACTGGAGACTAATTTAATTGTTATGTTTCGTGCATAAAATACTATTTGTTTTATATGTATACAGTAATATCTCGAACTTACGCGATAGTTGATAACCGCGTAAGTCGAATTCGCGTAAGTCGGGGTATAATTTCATATATACGTATTATTATTTTTTATTAGGGCCGGAAACTGAATAAAATACCGAATTAGACAATAAATGTTTATTAAAATCCAAAATTACACAAATATAAATTCACCAGACGAAGTTATTTTGAAATTATTTTGTATTTGTACAAGCCATCATAAAATGTAACAAAGTAGTTTAACGACGCAAAATTTGGCTGCCGCAAAGTTCCCTCTCAACATTCTAATATTATTATTTGTAAAGAACATAAGCTTTTCGGTCCAGTATGCATTATCCAAAATTTGTAAAGTGAAAATAGCGTAACTCCGGGCTTGCGTAAATCGGGGTAGCGTAACTCGAGGTATCACTGTACTAAATTTTTATAATTTATTTTGAAAAATACTATATTTCGTTGACAAAATGTTGGTAACCCTACTTTCAACTAAGATAGTTGATGATCATACAGACATTTCTATTGAACCCAATAAATATTACACACAGTTTGCGTCGAACAGAAAGTTACTTCACAGAAACTAATAATACTTCGTACATATTACTTACATTTTGGCGGAAAATATTGGAGATCGTTCTCTGAATATAAAATGACTACTTAAAGGTTTCTGAACCGCGTGATTTATGGTCGTTGGAGCCTTAATTAAGTGATTTGTTGTTATTATCGAACGTCGGCTAAAAAGTTTGGTATAAAAATATGTCAATACTTATTAACCTATTTTCGGGTCGTTCAAAGTTATTAATTCTAGGTCGTGTTCACACAAGATGATATATAATATAAAAAAACGGTCAAGTGCGAGTCAGAGTCGCACACGAATGGTTCGAACTATTAGGTATCTATAAAACGCCAAAAAAACAACTTTATTGTATGGAAGTCCCCATAATATTTATTTTATTTTTAGTATTTGTTGTTATTGCGGCAATAGAAATTCATCATATGTGAATGTCTGGTGACAGACGGACAGACAGACGGACAGCGTCGTCTTAGTAATAGTAGTTCCATTTTACCTTTTGGGTACGGAACTCTTTAAAGATCGTGTAACTACACGAGTACGATCTTTAAAGAGTTCCGTTTAAACCTCGATCGTTACGAGTTCGTAACGATCGAGGTTTTATAGTTATCAACGTCAAGTAACTATGTTTTAATATGTAACGAGTACTCGTAATACGCGGTTTTTAATCCTCCGCCATAATCACCGCAGTTTTGCCGTGACTACGATCCATGCAACTGGGTCAAAATATCGGCAGTAAAGAAATTGAAAACCGCATATTGTGCACGTTGAGGAATCCATTTTTTCTCAAAAATTTTAGCCTTAAATCGAATACGTGCATGTTTTGATGGGATTGTAATTTTTTTTTTTTTTTTATAAGAATGAAGTAGCAAAGGAGCATGCAGTCCACCTGATCGTGGAGTGGTTACTGCCGCTCTCGAACATCTGTAAGCAACTTCATATAGAACAAGGGTTTTATGTGAAGTCGATCACAAATGCGCTGCTACTCCTGAGGACCGAGATGATCGTCTCATATATAAATGAGCCGGCAACCACACCCTTCCAACGAAACGCAAGAACTGTTTCATGTTACAAATAGATATCGCGTTTGTTCCTCCCCGTTCGAACCTTAATCGTTCTATCACCTTGGAAAGTTACATAAGTATTTAAGTTTGGCAATATTATTACAAGTATTGAGCTGTAAAATAAATTTTAGTCAATTGAAGATATATAGATAGAAGATAGGTTAGAGATAATTGGGTTGTATGTGAGCTTTATGTTCACGCACAAACAGTGCTTTATTTTATTCATAAGGTTTTGTGTATAGTAAAAATGCAATAAAAATATTTAGAAAATAAACATTACGTAAATTTAATAAGTGACCTTATTAAATTACTTTATCAATTAAGTAATTAAAATACATAATTTGTACAGCTTTTAAATATGTTTGAAATACTTTTTTTTTCTCGTACTTACTATATTTTTTTAAACTTTTTATACATTTTATAAGGTCTAAATACTTAAATACAAGTCTTAAAAATGTATGAAAGTGCATTAACAAAAATACGTATAACATTTTTCATACTTACATATTCTTTTTGTCAACTGTTTATACTAATTCTAAGCTATACTTAAAAATGAATCCCGAATTACGCTATTCATCTCGTCTTTGTAGCTCGGCTTTCAGAATTAGATGTCTTTTCTTGGACGCAAATTACACATTATCTCTGATTAACTTCACCTTGAACATTTATAAAGTTTCACCTTGGAATAATATTTTCTTTCAACAAGAGAATCCAGAGGTGCTGACCTCTGGAAATTGTATTTGTTTTATTTGGTAAATAAATTTGTATTACATATTTTTTGCATTAACTGATGGAATGAAATCAATTTTCTTTAATTAGGTATTGATAATTGAACTAATTTATTAAAATCTTATAATACCTAAACTAACTGCCTCTTTTCATATTATAAATGCGAGAACACTCTTGCATTTATAATATTAGAACAATACATCCTCGAACACTCGAGGATGTGTGTGTGTATTCATATTATAAGGCGAAAGTTTATGAGGATGTATGTGTGCTTGTTTTCGTTCTCGCAAAAACTACTGGTCGGATTTCTTTAAAATTTGACGCACGTATAGTATACGACCAGGATTAACACATCAGATACTCATTACCGCGTTAAACATGACTGTAGCGAGCGAAATCGTGGCTCACTT